>QANX01001804.1:115775-209104 GCA_003254975.1 Ochetophila trinervis | reverse complement strand
AAAATTATATTTAGCAATTTATATTGAAATAAAAAATTTTAAATGAAAAAATATAAATAATTTTTTTAATATTTCAGAAAATGTGGAAAAAAAATATAGAGTACAAAAGTTCATAATAAATTTTATTAGATTTAATCTATTTAGATTAAAATATAACATTTTACAAATCTAAATTCTATCCGATCAAATTAAATTTTATAAAATATATATATATATATATATATATGTATTTTCTTTTTTCTTCTTCTTCTCTGCCGATCCTTTAGCTCAGTTTGTTGGCTTTGGACATCGTTAACAAAGCCATCTCCTGAGTTCGAGACACATTGATCGGTAATGCCAATGAAAAAAAAAATAAGAACGTCACCGGCTCAAAAATGACGATGTCATGGTATACGTAGTTTGCCAAACACTCTTTAGCCGCCAATTTTTCAAAACTAATCTCTTCGCTTTCTTAATTATTTTCGTGATTCTCTCCAATTTTATCACGTCAACTAATACTTGAAAAAAAAGATTAGTGTCGCGTACTTTCTAGATAGCTGGCCCGCTCTTATATTTCAACTCTCAAATGTGCCTCTCCACCACGCTCTTCAATATTTACAATAAACATTAATTTAATTTAACAAAGATTTGGAACAGTTCTGTTCTGAATCCTCCATATCCAAATCATATAAATACGAAAGAAAATTAACCAAACCCTACGCAAATCGAAAATGGAGGAGAATTACAAAGAGCATAGAAATATCCATGTAGTAGTGGTTCCATATCCAGGGCAAGGCCACATTAACCCTCTCCTTCAATTTGCAAAGCGCTTAGCCTCTAAAGGCGTCAAGGCCACCATAGCCACAACCCGTTACACCGTCAGCTCAATCTCCGCACCCAACGTCGGCGTCGAAGCCATCTCCGATGGGTTCGACACCGGTGGGTTTGCCGAGGCAAAGAGCGAGGACTTGTTCCTCAAGTCCTTCACAACCAACGGCTCCAGAACTCTATCCCAACTCATTCAGAAATACAAAAACTCTGACTGCCCTGTCAGCTGTGTAGTCTACGACTCGTTCCTGCCTTGGGCTCTTGACGTGGCAAAGCAACACTCCGATATTCCAGGGGCTGCATTCTTCACCAATTCAGCCACGGTGACCGGAATATTCGGTCACATACACCGCGAGCTTCTTTCGCTTCCGTTCAAACCGGAAACCATGCCTCTGCTCATCCCTGGCTTCCCTCCTCTCAACTTCGATGACCTGCCTAGCTTTCTCAAATTCCCTGATGGATACCCTGTCTATTTGGCCATGAAACTCAGTCAGTTCTCTAACTTGGAATTCGCCGACTGGATTTTCGGAAACACTTTTCAAGAATTAGAAGGCCAGGTATTCGTATATTATTAATATAATTTGTTTGATCGTATTTATGTTACTAAAAATTAAATTGAATCGATCATAGATTAAATAATTATGTTTAATTAAAATATATATTATTAGTTGAATTTTGGATTGGTTTGGTCGAAATCCATTCAAACTATAAAACCAGCCATTACAAATGGGTTTTTACATTGTTTTATTTCTAAAAACAAAACAAAATACATTAGTTTGATTCGATTTAATAGTTTAGTTCCCGTTGGTGCCCATCTCTAAATATCCATCTCTAATAAAATGTTGCAAATAATAATGAATTATATTGCTAATATTTATGGCAGGTGGCAAAAGGAATAGGGAATATCTGGCCGGGAAAGCTGATAGGTCCAATGGTTCCGTCAGCTTACGTGGACGGCCGGATTGAAGATGACAAAGGATATGGAGCGAGCCTGTGGAAGCCACTGGGCGAAGAATGCCATGAATGGCTACACACCAAATTCTCTAACTCAGTTGTCTACGTGTCATTCGGAAGCATGGTATCCTTGACACGCAAGCAGATGGAAGAGATTGCATTTGGGTTGCAAGAGAGTGGCTTCCATTTCCTCTGGGTGGTAAAAGAATCCGAAAGAGACAAGTTGCCAAATGGGTTTGTTGACTCGGCTAAAGAAAAGGGCATGATTGTGAGTTGGTGCAACCAGCTGGAAATGCTGGCTCATGAAGCCGTAGGTTGTTTTGTGACGCACTGCGGTTGGAACTCGACGCTCGAAGGGCTCAGCATCGGCGTGCCGATGATTGGTGTGCCACAGTGGGCTGACCAATTCACCGATGCTAAGTTTGTGGATGAAATTTGGAAAGTTGGTGTGAGAGCCAGAGAGGATGAGGAAGGGATAGTGAGAAAAGAAGAGCTTGTTATGTGCTTGAAGAATGTCATGGAAGGAGAGAGAAGCCAAGAGATCAAGAACAACTCCATCAAATGGAGAGAGAAGGCCAAGGAAGCTGTTAGTGAAGGAGGGAGCTCAGATAAGTGCATCAATGAATTTGTGGAGTTTCTCAAGTGCCGTGATCATAAGAAATTGTTGATGAATGGTCATCGTTAGATTTATTTATTTATTTATTTTTTGGGTTCATATTTACTGCTTTTAAAATAAAATATTTATCAAATATCTGTGCCAAAATACTAATATTTTATTATTATATATTTATAGTTATTTAAACAATAATTATTATAAATATTTTTGTCATTAAATTTTTTTTTATCATAAGTGTAAAGTGGGTTGTGGAGGGGTAGCTTAGTCACTTTAAAAGTTGGTTTGTTCATATTTGTACTAGTTTATTTATTTTTTTTGTCTTGTTTGTACCAGCCTATTTAGTTTTTCGTACTGTGCTAAGCATACTATTGGTTCAAGTACTTATGTGTTCATGTCTGTCACATGTCATGCTCGTGTCAAACACGGATCGTGCCAATTATATTTTTCACTTTTTATAATATAAATTATATAGCTAAATAAAAATTATTCAAAATAAATATTAAAAATAAATTAAATTAACAATTAAATAATATATTTTATTTTTTAATTAGTAAATAACACAATAAATATTTACAACTAAAAAAATAAAAATATTTATAGTTTTATTTTATATATTTTATTTTAAATCGATATTCGAATTTAAATCTACATTTGAAAAATAATTAACTAAGTCATCTTTCCAATTTGAAGCTCTAGTTTTTAATAGAGTAATTTCACAGTCTATTATTATAAAACAAATCTTATACAATAGATTTTATATGATAAATTATTTATTATTGTTTAGATTGTACTAAATTTTTATTTTGCATAAATTGTTAGTATGTAAGTTTGTGTGCACTATGCCAAAAACCTTAATAGGAGACACCAAATGCGCGCCAAACTAAAAAAATTGCGTCGCGAAAAACTAACGGCGACACAAACATAGTGCGTCGTCTTTATTTGAACAAAACAGCAAGTATAATTGACAAACGTCGCAAAAAATATGGCACCAAGCATATTTGGCGACACACATTCGGTAAGTGTCACGAAAAATCTGCCCGCCAAAAACATTTGCGACTGACATTTGTACAGTGTTACAGAAAATCTACGAGGCAATCATATTCAGCAATACCCATTGGAAAAGTGTCGCGAAAAAGTTGCGCACAAAATACATTCCCCGACACATATACTTCATACGTCGCGATTAGGGCTACAACAATAGTGACACTAGTGTCGCCGTTTCTCTTCTTTTCTCAGTCGCAAAATTGTGCGACACTAGTGTCGCGTGTTCTCTTATAAAAGAATGGTATTAAAAAGTATTTGGACTAACATGCATATGCCTCGGTATTTAATTCATATCACACTAAAAATTAATTCACACCTACCACAATTATTTCACAATACCAAAATAATCAATTTACACCTACCATTTTCTATCTATAAATACGTACCTCTATTTTGAAAGAGAATCATCTATTATTGTAAAAGAAACATTCATCAGAAAAGAAAAAAAAGCACAAATACATATGCATAAATATTCTTACGTTTTCTTGTCTTCGATTTAACTGAAATTATTTCAAAATATAAGGAAATGTTAAAATATTCTTGATCATTGCTCTCTTTTATATGTTTGACCCACTACAAATCGTCCATCCATACGTCTCAGGTGTTTCACCTTCATACATATCGAATGTTTCATTTTGGTTTCTTTAGATGGGGGTCGAAGATGGATTGCAAAACCAACAATCTTTGGCAAACGAGGATTGAAGAGGAGCTTCATCGATGGGAGCAGCTACGAAGAACGTACGTACAAGTTAGGGAGTAAAGATGCAGACTCATACATTAATACACTAAATTACAATATTTAATAAAATAGTTAAATTATATTGTGGTTGAAAAACTTATGTTTGCTAATTTATTGATCAGTTTATTTATAACATATTGAAGTACTTGTAATCAACTCATCTATTATTGTAAAAAAAATATTATTCAAAAAAAAAATTCAACAATATCTGTTATTGGCGACGCTAGCGTCGCCTTTTAAATTCAAGCTGGAGATGCTGACATTGCCAATAACTTCAAATTGGCGACTCTGGCGTCGCTAATAACTTCAAACTGGCAACGCTGGCATCGCCAAAAACTTCAAACTGGCGACGCTAGCGTCGCCAATAACTTGCTAGCATCGCCAATAACTTCAAAATAAGAGTCAGTAACTTCAAAACCGAAAACAAAATTTAATTCCAACCTACGAACATTTAATTTGCACCTACCATTATCTATCTATAAATAGGCACATCCTCATGTTAACAATGCACATATCATGATTTGTTTCTCTCTTTTACATATATATATATATATATATTTCTTGCCTTATATTTTGAAATAATTTCAGCTATTATGCCCAATTATTCAGCTGAAATTATTTCAAAATAAAATGAAAGAATAAAATTGACAGGACCCACACTACCCAAGTCCTGCCTGCAAGACTTAATCGCACTGATTAAGTCCCTAAGCAGTTAACAACTATATAATTAACAGTTCCACAACCCAAACTCCTAAATGCCAGAAATTTTACTAAAAATTTCGGCAGAGTTTTGTCTGTATTTATAACATTCCCCAAATTATTTACATGTACCTGCACGTCCAGACAATATTTCACGACAATCCAGTAATTTTTCAGAAATACAACCATATACATAATATCCATAACATATATATTAAAATTGGATTACACAATATATCTCTAGCATATTACAGTTTGCTACTAAACTAACATATAAACTTGCACAATCTAACTATGCCACTACTACCTCTAACTCACTCCTCCTGCACTAACTAGCAACAGTAGCACGGCTAATAATCCAAGAACTACCTGAAACATAATTAAGAATTTTTGGTGGGGTGAGTACTTGCATACTCAGTGAGTAGAAACTAAATAGGAAAATAATATTTTCTTCCATACATAACGTATATAAAAATTGGTTTGTGCATGCAATCTCTTTTGAAAATAGTTCATCTTCCAAATTTCTAAATTTCCAAAATATTTATATATTTATATGTATATATATATTTAACATAATTAATATATTTGTTTATGTCAAAATGTTTTGAATTATAAAACATCACACACAATCAATGCAACCAAATATATGAGGGACGTTCAGTGAAAAGCCACAGAACATATATATACGAACACATCATATATATACCGAGCGGGTAAGCTAACTATTAAATCCCCAGTGAAAAGCCACAGACATATATGTGAACAAATCATCATATACTGAGCGGGTAATAACCATTTCTGTGAAAACCATTGCCCCTTCATATATTCACACTTATATGCAATTCATAATCTTAGCTTGGCGCCATAACCCATCGCACAAGCATAAATAATATGGCGGCATAAACCATCCCCCAATCACTTGGCAACATAAACCATCGCACAAGTATAAATAATCTGGCGGTATAAACCATCGCCCAATCACTTGGCAGCATGAACTATCGTCCAAGTAGTTACCACATAGGTGCCGTGCATTTATGAATTCACACAAAATAATCACATTCATAAATACTTACTTTAAATTCATAATTAAAGCATTCTTTTAAACATATGTATAAATATGTATGTATTTATTCCAAAAGAAATAACAATGTAATATATATATATATATATATCAATCTATAAATATATATACTTGTAAAAATTATTTAATCACAAAATATATTTCTTAATCATATAACCTTTGAATATATTGCAAAACCATAAAATATATGTATATATTCATGCATTTACATATATATATATATATATTTATATATATGTGTTCCCACTCACAGAAATACCGCGTTGACGTCTATCCACGGTTAGTTGCTCTTTGTTGCTAGACAGGAGTAGTTCATTCCTCTAGTAATACAATAAAATAATATTACCAAATATTTCATTACCGTAATGTAAAGTAAAACCCCATTTTTATTACATATTTTCATACTTATGCAATTTTTCCCCTATTAACATAGGTTTATTAATTATATTTTTACCCAAATGATTTTTTTTAGAGGTTAATACCTAAATTTTTATTCTTAACTTTCATCACCATTAAATTTCGAACTAAATTTATATCATCATGCACTTAAATTTTTCAATTATAATTACTATCTCTCAACCAAATATAAAATCAACCTTCACCATTCCTCTATATCTCTTAATTATAACTTATTACATTAACTACAATCACAATTCCTAATATATCATCATAATTTCATCAAAACACATTCCAAACACTCACAAATTTTCCTAAATTTCCATTCTCCAACTCTATACTACAATGCTTATCATTATACAATGTAATTAAGCATAGGAAACATGATTTACCTTCAATTGGAGCCAAAGTTTCACACTTTCTCCAGAAATTCGAAACTCCCTTTTGTATCCTTTTTGTCAAATCTTTAACTTAGCTCACTAATCTTTAATTCCAACACTTGGGTTTTTTAAATGAGTGAGAAAGGAAGCTTTTGGTACAAAGATTCCGGCGAGAGGTGGCCGGAATCTCTCAATTTCCGATGAGAAGGAAATTCGGCAAATATCCAAAAACTCAAGCTTATGGTGGTTTTTGGTTAAAACAAACCTCACCAAAGTGTTTAGAAGGCCCTAAAACCTATGGGTGACCTATTTTTAAGGTTGATTTGGAGAAGATTGGAAAAATCTGAAATTCTTTTCTCAAAAACTGGCGGTCGGCACTCACAGAGGTGGGGAAAAGCTGTCTGCGTGTACAAGGAGGAAGATGACTCCAATTTAAATCTATTTTTCCAACTTTCCAATTCTTCCCTTCTAACACTTCACATACTTATTTATTTTCAAGGGCAAAATGGTCATTTGCTCATTTTTATTTTATTTTCTTTTTAATTACTTATTTTTATTTTTATTAATTTTTTTCCTTATTCATCATTTTATTCTAACAATAATTAAAACACTAATCCACAAATTTTAATTCTAAATTTTTCTATTCCTTTTAGATTAATTTTAAAACTACTTAAATAATTATTTCACTATTAAATATTTTTCTTACACTATTTGTGTTATTAATTATATTATTAAGCATAATTAACTCTAATTACTTTGCTAATCCCTATTTAAGTTTTAGGATGTTACAAAAATATTCTTCGACCATCGGAAAAAAAAAAAACTACTATGCATGTATTGAAATTCTTCTTGGTTTCATGATCTCTTAGCTGATATTATTTCAAAATATATGGAAATGATGAAATATTTATGATCTTTAGTCTCTTTGATCTGTTTGACCCACTTCAAATGGTCGTATATTCTTCAGGTATTTCATATACCTCTAGAGATCAAATGTTTCATTATTATTACAGGAGGATTCCTTGTCCTGTGTCAAAGAACGACAATCAATTAATACTTGGACAAGGCTTGCATTTCTTCTTCTGCTCCCTCGGTCATTTGCATTTGTCGATCGAGATTTGCAGATTTTAATGTAAACCTGATGATGATATGCTCGATATGCATATATATGGATAATTTATATATGTAAACATGTTTGTGTAATATCAATAAAAATATTTCACATATTTCGTCGAATATTGTTTTGTATATAATATATATATATATATATGTATATTCCATATACATATATGTATATCTTTTAGCTATATATATATATATATATATATATCAAAGAGCCTTAATTAATTCACCAAAAATATATAGAAAAGACAATAATAAATAATATACTTAAGATATTATTTTTAAAAAGTAATCAATATATAAACGATCAAATAAATTTAAATGTTTCCGCGTTCAATTCATTAAACAATTGATATTATTTCAATAAACAAGCTTAATTAATTCAATAAAAACAATTAATTATGCTCATTATTGAAAGATTTAAACTTTAATTTATATACGTAAAAAATAATTTATAATTATATGCGACATTTGCATCGCCTGTGCAATTAGCAAAATAATTATTTGCGACGTTTGAGTAGCCTGCTTTCCTTAAATTCAAATTTCATGGTCAACAATTTGTCTACCAACTTGTAATGAATATGCTTCATTTAATGTCCATCAACCTCTTTATGGTTGCAATAAATTTTGTTTTTATATTTTATGTTATTAATTGAGTTTTAGTTTCTCGATCTATCATTTTTTTCATGCGCACAATCATCATACGAAGCTGAACACAAACTCAATTATCAAAGTTGCACGTTGGAAGTAAGTTTACACTCTTTCAACTCGAATATATATTACGCAGTATTTATACTTTTAATTCGCAATATTCTTGCATACTTGTGTTTTTTTTTTGTAATTTATAAAGTTTGTTGTTTGGTTACTTTCATATGTTGATGCAATATGATGATTACTGCATTAGTTACTCAAATAATATTTTGTCGAATGGATAAGTCATGGATATATTTGGATAGACGATCCACACATTTTGCCAAAGGTGTGGACAAATTTTTAGAGTTCTCGGTAAAAAATGTAAGTGATCGTAATGCTGTTCGGTGTCCTTGCATGAAATGTGGCAATATGACATTGCATTCTATAAAGGACATAAAAGGTCACATATATTGGAACGGATTAGATAGCAATTACAGGCAATGGGTTTGGCACGGTGAATCCTGTGAGTCAGCGGGTGGCGAGGCGTCTTCACAGTTTGTTAATCAAGATTTAGAGTTCGATGAAAATGACAGCGATAGCGAAGAAGATGTGGCATACAACAACATTGAAATGACTCGTGATGCCTTTGATAATATGCATTCCGATATTTCCGAAAATCCTGATCATTTTGCAAGTCTTTTGGAAGAGGCAGAGAAACCTTTGTTTCTAGGATGCACAAAATTTACCAAGTTATCAGCTGTTGTCAAATTATATAACTTGAAAGGTAGATATGGACATTCTGACAAGAGCTTTGATGCACTGCTGAAGTTGTTATATGAGATGTTGCCACACGATAATGTTTTGCCGACTTCTATTTACTATGTTAAAAAGACCTTAACTGCTTTGGGAATGAAGTACGAGAAGATCCACGCATGCCCAGAAAATTGTATTTTGTTTAGAAAATGGTTTGCGGATCTAATACTATATCCTAAATGTGGGTCATCCAGATGGAAAATTGGAGAAGATAACACAATTACAAAAATCTCATCGAAGGTTTTATGGTGTTTTCCACTGGTTCCACATTTTAAAAGAATGTTCCACAGTGTTTCGACCGCTGAGAATTTGCAGTGGCATGCAAATGAGAGAAGACTATAAGAGGCATAATGTAACATCGAGCGGATTCTCCAGCTTGAAAATTGGTAGATCGTTATTGGCCAGACTTCACAGTAGAAGATAGAAACCTTAGACTCAGTACTGTAGCCGATGGAATGAACCCGCACAGTTTACAGAGTAGTGTCTACAGTGTTTGGCTTGTGATCAGTGTCGTGTATAATCTTCCACATTGGTTGTACATGAAGCGAAAATTCATTATGTTGACTCTTCTAATATCTGGACCTAAACAGCCTGGCAACTGTATCGATGTCTACTTGGAGCCTTTAATTGAAGAATTGAAATTATACCATACATATAGTGAAGCTAGCGTAGGGCGTCACTAATGGCGATGCTAGCGTCGCCTATACCATACATATAGTGACGCTAGCATCGCCAATATCGAATTCTTATATATTAAATTTACCCAAATATTATATTAAGTCAATGTTGCATAAATGCATTTTTTTTAAAGAAATGTTGACTTAATTTCAGATTTTGAACTAAAATTTATAATTATGTTTATTAAATCAAATATAAAAAAAAAAACCGGACATAATTTATACATTATATAGTTACCAAATACTGAGTTGATAAATTAAGAATATATCAAAGTATAAAATTGCATAAACATATTTAATAAGTATCTATATTCTAAATCAAAATTAAGTCAATGTTGTATAAATGTGTTTTTTTTTAAGAATTGCTGACTTAATTTCTATTTTTTTAACTAAACATGAAACAATTATAATCATACATATTAAATTGCAAAAACAAAAAAAGAAATACTAATGGCGACGCTAGCGTCGCTTATAACATACATATAGCGACGCTAGTGTCGCCAATATCGAATTCTTATATATTAAATTTACCTAAATATTATATTAAGTCAATGCTGCATAAATGCTTTTTTTTAAAGAAATGTTAACTTAATTTCAAATTTTGAACTAAAATTTATAATTATGTATATTAAATCAAATAAAAACAAAAACAACTATATACATTATATAACATATAAAATATAAAATCCATTATATTCCAACTATATAATTTAAATTTACGAATTATATATTAAATTTATAATTATTTTTATAATTAAAAAATTATGAACTAAAAAATTAACTATTGCGACGCTAGCGTCGCAAAAAATAAGCTTTTAGTGACCTAGTGTCGCCTAAGATTGAGAAACGGCGACGCCTGCATTGCCTATTTGTAGTATTTATGGCGGAATTTATTCCCACCAACCCAAATTTACTCCCACTATTCCCCCACCCCCCTCCTCTCTTGCAAACCGAGTTGTATTTTTCATATTTCCTCTCAAACTCTCACTGCCGCCGGACTCAAACACGCCGCCACTGCCGAACAAAAACCCAGTTGCATGTGTCGGAAATACATGTCGCCGCCGCCAGTCTGAAACCCAGGTGCATTTCTTTTTCAAGCCAACCAATCCACCTATTCGTACACATGGCGCTGGCCTGTCGGGTCCATTGTCATCGCCGCTGGACTATCGTTCGCTGCCGCCCGTCACTTGGTGTATTTTAAATGTACATGGCTGGACTCAAACACGCCGCCATTGCCAAACAAAAACCCGGGTTTGCATATTTGAATATTTGATGAATTTTAATTTAATATTTTTGTTAGAGCATGGATAAATTAAATTATGTTTGACAAATTGTGATTTTGTTTAATATGACTGTTTGTATGTAAATGAAGTTGTCTATAAATGGATGTTGTTAAATACATATTAATATTAAAAATGTATACGGTTTATGATGGTTTATATGTTTATGATGTAATAGTATGTAATTAAATAAATAAATATTAAATTATACATATTATATTTGTTGATATATAGGTGAACATGAAAAATATGGATAAAAGTATATACGGTTTTATGCATTCATTATTTTTGTTGATATGTAGGTGAACCTTATGCCGTCCATAGTATATTAATTTTGTTGATATGTAGGTGAACATTTTGCCATCCATAATACATTTAAAACATATGTATAAATTATTATATATTATAAGCAATAGGCAACATATGTAGAATATAAGCAACAATATGTGACTTAAGACATTAAAAACTAAATAGTTATTAGGCAACGCATTAAAATTAAAAGGCGACATATGTACACCGTTTAAAGTATATAAGCAATAGGCGACGCATTAAAATTAGGACCGTTTAACTGCATGCATATATGTTTTTGTGATTGTGTTGTGTGTTACAGATTAATAGATCCAAATGAGAATGATATTGTTTTTCCCCTCGATGAGCCATTATCGACAGAGGATGAAGCAACCGGTCCAAATGTTCTAATTCCTAAGAGGAAATGTCGGGGACCTACAACGTTGAAAGAGTTTAGAAAGGAGGACGACTCAAAGCAGTTGGAACTACGGTTCAATGAGCATGGAGCTCCACTAAACAAGGAAGCTGTGAGGATGATCAACTTGGAAGGCTCAATCACTCGTTCCACGGTACCGATTGGAGCTAAAAGCTGGAACGATGTGTCTCCAGCATTGAAAGATAACCTATGGGAAGCATTAAAGGTAATATTCCATGGCATATATAACCCAAAACCCGAATTACATTATAGAGTTATTTACCAAATGCTACATTGTTGTTGTTATAGGGTTATTCAAAGAAGGATGACTCTCAAAAGGACCAGACTCTTAGAAGTTGCGCTGGGAAGTGGAAGAGGTTTAAGCACAAGCTGTTTGAGACGTATGTGACCCCATACTTGAAAGACCCCTAGCTGTTCAAGTACCCACCCACTGACATGTATACTTTCATCAAACAAGAAGACTGTGATTTATTTCTCAGCCACAGACTTGGTGAAGACTTCAAGGTAAAAATAATATCCAAATAAGTTTAGAATTTAATTATGTATGCATGTGTCAAAAACTTTATAGAACATATAATTAATTCAGCTTAAAATATATGATGTCAACATTAATTACAGAAGTTAAGTGCTGATCAAAAGGAAGTACGCCAAGGCAACAGATATCCCTATCGACTTGGCTGTAAGGGATATCCGCGGTTAGAGGTGGAGTTGGTACGTAATATATATAAATATGTATACATGCACACACATTAAGATTAAGTATAATTTAATTATCTAATATTTAAATTTGCATATGTTTCATGGATGTATATAAATTTGCAGCAAGCTGAGAGAGGCACCACCGAACCGATCGAGTGCGAAGAGCTATGGATCCATGCAAGAACGAAGAAAGATGGACGGGTTGACGATCCAGAGGTTGAGTCAATTGTTGAAAACATTGTGAGTTATATAATTACCAAAATTAGTGGTCATATAATTTATATTAATTATGCATAATTAACCATATTAATATTTTTTCATGCATTTTTATTTTTTTGTAGCATGTTTTAAAGCAGAATGTCACTCAAGGCATTCTTGATGCCTCTCCTCCAAATGATGTGCCTACACAAGCCCTCAGGTCTGAGGAGTATCCTGGTCGGCTTCGAGTAAATGGACACAGGTACACAATCAAGAATTTTTTCAAAACACCGTGGCGAAGCACACAAAAAAATAAGAAGGAACCCGATGTAGATGCAAATATGCAAAGGTAGAATGCGAGGATAGAGAAATTAGAGCAGGTTTTGAGTAGTCTGTTCGACATTGTCCACAAGAAATGGGCATTGGACGACATATGTGATCTCGCTGCTGCATGTGGGCATGACATACCACCGTAGTCACCCGCACATGGATCATGTCATGCAGCAGATCATTCGACCAATGCTCGGCATGATGATGTCACTGATTTGGGCACTCAGCCTGTTCCTCCTCCATCAGTTGTTCCACCTAGTGATCCTACATCTGTACAGCATGAGGTACGTGTACCATTATTTAATTCTTAGAATATATTCTTAATATTGATTGTTATAACCCATTCACGTTTTCCAACATGACGTTGAAATGCAGGACATTGTATGTGAGCTTGCAGAAGGGACACGAGATAACGGTGTGGCAACCGGGACTTTGATAACCGGTAGTTTAGTTTGTCATGGTATAGAGTTAGGACAGGACAACGTTAGAGTCTCAATGAATGAAGTGATTGATCTTACTGTATTGTTACATGTACCCTCTTTCGGCGTGCTATATGTTAAAAAGGATGAAGGATCATTCATAGCGTGGCCCCATCATCTTTTTATTCTGCCATCTGATGCGGTATGTAATATTATATATTCAAAATCAACTTTTTATGTTCGCATATATATGTTAGCTAATTTGTGATACTAAGATTTTTTTTTTTTTTTTGGTTTTAGGATTATGGAAAAAGGAGAACATCAAAGGGTAAACAGGTGGTTGCTGCAGAATCAAGTGCCTCACATAGGTCCCAAAGGCCTACACCAGGAAAGACCGAGCAGGTAGTCGTTGCTGCAGCTGATGAATTTGACACTACCTGCTCATACAATCTTAGCCCTGCACTTATAGAATTGTTAAGGCGGTTCGACTCTTTCGACATGTATCACATATGGATGGCCTCCGTGTCACCTACAATTGTGGGCTATGAAGTGATGATATCAATTTCGAAGAAAAATATCCAAGATTTTTGTTACATGCTAGAGTTGCAACAGTCTTGCATTTTGTTCTACATAAGGTACGTAATTCCAACTTTATTGCATTAATTGCTAAATATTTTATTACTATCAATTTGTCACATACAACTAATTATGTGAATGATAATTCACTGCTTAGGCGTTTACATTCTTAATTGATGGGTGAACAACTAGAGAAATATTTTTTTATGCTCCCTGATGATATAGCCAATGTAGAAAAGAGAAATTCCGATGAGTGAGAATTTAAAATTTTGATGCGATGGAAAGATACAGAAAGAGGTCAACTATGATTTTTCCCGTACTGGTCAATGTATTATAAGTTGTCTAATACTACAATGGATTATTTGAGTTTTATCAAAACATTTGTAATTAATTCCTTTTGTAGAGACCATTGGATGTTGGGTGTTGTTGACTCATACTTAGCAGTCGCATGATTTCATGATGCACTTCCGAAGAACAACCGTCAAAGAATGACCGACGTTAGGGGTTTGTTGGATAAGTAAGTTTGCATAATTAACTATATATGTGGATGATTATTAATTAAATTTAATAATTAATTGCTTATTTTATTTCTGGTGATATATACAATGTATGCATAATGTATATATAGGACGTATTTGGCTTTGAACTGTACATCCAATGGCCGGAAAAAAGTTCAGTATGAAAAACTTAGATGTCCTAAAACAAAGGTACATAAATAAGATATGTAAATACATAAATAAATAAGATTTTTACACATAAATATTTATTCATAATTGTAAATACATATTAATATTGTATGTGGAACAAATAATTACTTAGCTATTTAATATAATGATTAATTTGTTTTTTTTTGTATCTCTTTTGTATAGACGATAAAACAACCAAGAAATACCGAGTGCGGATATTATGTGATGATAATCATGCGTGACATCATAGTAAATAATGTTGCTCGAGAAAATTTAGCGGACATGGTAATTATTGTACTTATGGAAATATTTAACTGCTTGTAATTATGTTGTTTGCATTATTTGTACATATGTAATTTTGTCGTTTGCATGATTTGAAAATATTTGTTTTTTCTTATATCATTTGTTATATTATTTCCCTAGTTGTAAGCTAAACATTGAATGCAGCAATATTGTCCATTAGTTTCTTATCTTCTGAATTAGAGAGATTTGCAGAGAGTGAAATAAAGGAACCAACTTTATTATAAGCTTTAAAAAAAAGTCAGTCAAGTGGATGGTGAATATGTTATCAATATCGAGAATTTTTGCTGTAAATTTGTTGGATTGGTGTGATTCATGCGGACAGAGTTTGCATTGCTAGAAACCCTATGTTGTTTGTCACTCTTTCAATTTTACTTTATTTTTTGGTTCATTTATAACTTTTTCGATTATTTTTGTATATTAGTCACTTTGGGAAGCTACGGATTGATGAATTAATGTATAAAATAATAAAGCAGTACTAGAAATAACAATGAAGGTTTGAAACGATCTCATAAGATGATTTTGTCTAACATAGTATGTAACATGCATATATGTAGTTCATTTCAGAATGGTGTGTATAATTTAAGTCATTCATCATTCTATAATAGATAATTAAATTTAAATTTGTTTAATTTTAATTATTTATATTTATACATTTAAATTTCTTTTACAAAATATTCAAATTAGATTTAATAAATCGTTTAATTATTTAATATAAATAAATTTGATTTATCCAGCGACGTTTTAAATAGGGATTTGCTGCGGTTTTAAAAAATGGTTCAAAAACGTAAGAAATACTGCGACGCTAGCATTTCCATTTGGGTGAAAATTTATCAACGTAAATGTCGGATTTTAGTGAAGAAAAGGCGACGCTAGCGTTGCTATTTCTGCTAAAAACTGCGATGCTGGCATCACCATTTATGTGAAGAAAAGGCGACGCAAGTGTCTTTATTTCTATAAACAACTGCGACGTTGGCGTCGCCTTTTTGTGGTGAAAATGCAACGTCCACGTCGCCTTTATATTTCATTAACAGCGCCGCTCGGTGTTGCCTAAAATATTCTTATTAGCGACGCATATTGTCCGTCGCGAATATCTTTCACTTTCTGTAACACCCATATCCGCGACACAAGCATTTACTTCACCATTTACAACTAACGACGCTATTTTTGCGTCGCCGTTTAGGGTTTTCGAGTAGTGGTGGCTTGTCATGTGCTTGTGTTTGTCTCGTGTTTGTGCCATGCATGACCCATTATAGACTCGTGTCGTGCCAAGCATAGTCTATTAAGTGATTCGTGCTGGACATGACAGGGTTTGTAAAGTATCGTGCTTGTGCTATGCTCAATTTTAACATGTCGTACTCGTGTTGTGCTCGTGCGGCCTGCTCATTTTTACACTTGTAGTATCAATCAATACAAACATATTGTAAATACAGATAAATAGACTTTTAAATTGATAAATGAGTAATAAAATTTAATTAAATATATTCATATTGTTTTATAAATAAATTTAGTAAATATTTTGTTGTACATTTAAGTAATAATGATATTTTTGCATTTCAAACTATATATTATTTTTATTTTTTTTAAATAAAGGGCATTTCAAACTATATCGATACTTGCACTTCGCACTTTCAAATATATTTTTTTCCTGTTATTTACAGCCTGCAGAGCTATACGAAATCTTATTCACCATAAATAAATAAAAAACAAAAAACAAGAAAAACAAAGTTATACGAAAGCTTTACTTCCAACACATATTCAATATTTGATGTATTTTTTTTTTCAAAATCAAAACAGTTTTGATCATTTTTTTTTTGTATCAGCAAATAAAGCTAGAGAAAAAAAAGGAGAGAGTAAGCTTGCATGGAGGAGAGAGAGTGAGAGTGAGATTAAGAGAAGTGTCAATGTGATCTCATGTATAAGCTTTTATGAGTGAAATATTTGTTTGAAAATCAAAGTGTAAAAAAAAAATTTAGAACAAAAGTGTAAATCACAATATAATTTAGGGACCTATAGTGATAAAACAACTCTTAAAATTACAATTTTACCTTTGAAATGGACCTCACGTGCATTTGCACGTGTATTTTAACGGCTCAAATGGATAGAAACTTCAAAAATGACTTACAGTGACACGAAAATATAAGTTTGAGGATCAAAATGAGAAAAAAAAATTAAAACGAAAGTATAAATCGTAATATAGTTTAAAAACCTGCAATGATATTAATTTTTTTTTATTTACTTATTTTACTGAATTGATGGCCATTTTGATGAGCTTTGTGCTGTAAATGGAATAGGGATAATCAGATTTTAAATGTTTTAGCTTATAACGATGGATATAAAAGTTTTTACCTTTTGAGAAGTAATTGAATATGGCATCGTGAAAGGTCCAATTTTTTGAACTCTTATGGCGTGTTTGGAACGTTGAAGATGGGGACCGGATTGGATTGAGAAATCCGGTCCTCTCCTTATCTGCTGTTTGGCGTCGGTCGGACTGGGATTTCTCAAACCCATTCGCGAATCCCGTTAGGCAACTTATGCCTGTGGCCGAATCCTCCTCGCATACACGGGTTACAAGCGGACTCGAGCCCCTCTCCATCCGCGTCTAGAAAATCTCCCTCTCCAGCTCCCTCTTTCCACAGCTCCCCCTCTCCACAGCTCCCCCTCTCGACAGCAACCCTTCTCCAGCAAAGCTCCAGCTCCCCCTCAGCTCCCCCTCTCGACAGCACCCCTTCTCCAGCAAAGCTCCAGCTCCCCTTCTCGACAGCTCCCCCTCTCAAGCAAAGCTCCACAGCTCCCCTGTCCTCTCCACAGCTCCGCCTCTCCAGCTGCGTTTCACAGCTCCCCTGTCCTCCAGCAGATCCCCGAAGGAACCCAGATCGGCTCCCCGAAGGAACCCAGATTGGCTTCCCCTCTCCACAGCTCTCTCCCCTGTTCTCTCCAGCAGCTCAACCAAGGATCCCAGTTCGGCTCCCCCTCTCGACAGCTCCCCCCTTTTCCTCTCCAGTAGCTCGACCAAGGATCCCAGATCGGCTCCCCCTCTCGACAGCTCCCCCCCTTTCCTCTCTAGTAGCTCGACCAAGGAACCCGAGGTTGTTTTGCTTGATTTTTGCTGAATTTTTTTCGAATTATTGCTGGATTATGTTTGTTGAATTTTGGAATTTTCGCTGAATTATTGGTAAATTTGTTGCTGAATTACATAGTTTTTTTGTTGGAAATTTTGGAATTTTGCTCGAATGGACATTGTTGGATTTTTTGCTGGATTATTGCTGAATTTTGCTGCTATCATATGCCTTTGCACTTGATCTTTGAACCATCAGCACTCGACCATGGGTTTGGTTGGGTTCATAGTTGGTTGGGTTCATATTTGTTGGGTTCATATGCCCTGCAAGCTTGAATCAGATGTTTAGTTTACCAATTTTTGTTCCTTTTTATTTTATTAGTTTACCAATTTCTAAAAATACAAATTTTCAGCTATTGATGATTTCTATACTTGTTTTATGAGTTTATTAGGTCTTTTCAAATGTTGCTTTGCTTTTTGTTCATAGACTTGAAGGCTGGATAACTTGCTAAAACATGAGTGTGTTTTGCTAAAATGGCTGAGTGTGTTTGCTGGATTATGTTAATGGAGTTCATGAGTGTGTGTTTGAGTATTAAATTTTCTAATCTCAATTTTTAGGATATATAATCATATTACTAGTTAATGAATTCTTATCAAAATACCTGATTGTGATTGTGGTAAAAAAAATTGTGGTAAAAAAAAATAAACAGAAAGTTATTGTCCCAAATTTGAGTTTAGGGTGAAAATGGCTAAACTTAAATTTGATAATGTCTGGAATTGGAATAAAATGAAAAAAAAACACTTTAGTTTCAATCTGCTTTTGTTATTGATAACTTGAATTCATATTTGAATGCTATACAAACAAATTAAGCAGTTTTCTGACCCATATGCATATGTCAATTATATTTTCCTTTTAAACCACTCAAATGACATTATTTTCTGTTTAGGATTTCAATTAAAAGAATATCTACAATGACATACATAATATATATAACCTCAAATTTGGGACAAAAACATTTTTACAGATCTAACCTACCAAGTGCAAGTTTTTTTTTTCTTTTTTCCTACCATTTCCTAGCAAATAGCAACCAGACAAACAAACCCAACATATCTTTTTCTTTTTCTTGCTAAAGATCCTTCGTTTCTATATTTGTGAATGATACAAGTCATCTTGAAATTGGATTTTACATGACAGAGAATGAAACATTAAAATTGGATTTTTTATGTGAACAAATATGATTTTTTTTTTTTTTATTATTGTGCCTTATATTATGTATATTGTTTAGAACTTAAAATTCATTAATAAAATTCTTTTTTTAGGGTTATATAAATGGATGAACAACAAAGGAAAAATTTGTATTTCCTAATTGCAAAAAGGATGCATTTGGAAAAAATATTCAAGATAAAGGTGCATGTAATGATGGTCTATATTTTGATGTAAAAGCATTTGGAAACACATTTGGTTTGCTATGTGAATTATTACGTCCAGATCCACATCTTAAAAAAGATACTGTCGTTACTTTAGAGGAACAAGTGTGTATGTTCAATTTTAGTAGTTGTTTATGTTATTGAGAACAATTATGACATATTTGTATTAAATTATGTTTAATATTTTCTTAAATGACATAATATTATGTTTTATTAAATTTATAATTTGAAAAATATTACAATATATTTTTTATATCATGTTTATTTAAATTAATAATTAAAATTACAATTTCTACTATAATCAAACAAATACAAAATATATTGAAAAAATTAAATTTTTATCTAGTCTAGTCCGAGACTGCACCAAACACAATATATCATATCTGATCCAGTCCGGTCCTGCACCAAACACAGGACAGGATTTGAGAAATCTAGTCCAGCATTATCCAGTCTGATCCAATCCTGCCAGCTATATCCGATCCAGTCCGATCCTGCGTACCAAAGGGACCCTTATTGGACTGGGTATTAAACTCTTAACAGTTCATCCATTTTAATTTTATCCAAAATTCTATTTTGTGTTTGTTTTTTCTTTTTCCAAGTTTTTGAATTCCTTTAACAGAGTTTTTGGATTATTTGGAATGAGTAAATGATAAAATTTAAAAAAAAATGGATTTAGGTTTGTAAGCATTTAATTTTTTTTTTACCAATATATGGATCTTATTAGAAATCCCAAATTAAAATTCGTCCAAAATAATGTATATTTATATAGTTCTCTCATCTTATTAATTTTCGGATGAACATCAGCTGGGAAACTGAGTGCAAATGCTGAAATTGCCATCTTAATCAATGATTTAAAACAAAAATCTACATGGACAAGTGTGATAATTTTAGCAATTGTAATGTCAATAGGTTCCCATGGTTTCATCAGCATACTTGGATGGCCAAATAAAAAATGACAAAGGGTACGAAGTAAACCTATGGAAGCCACTCAGTGAAGAATGTCTCAAATAGTCAAATGGCTAGAAACCAAGCCGACCCCCAAACTCAGTGATATATGTCCCTTTTGGAAGCATGGTGTTCTTGGCACGAAAGCAAATGGAAGAAATTGCATTTGGCTTAAAAGGAAGTGAATGCCATTTCCTTAGGGTGGTAAAAGAATCCGAACTCAACAAATTGCCCCATGGCTAGCTTCATTGACTCAGCAAAAGAAAAGGGTCTAATAGGGATAGAAATGCTAGCCCACGAAGCCTTAGGCTGTTTTGTGAGAAAAGAACAACTTGGTGTGTGCTTGAAGGAAGTCATGTAGTGGGAGAGAAGCAAAGAGATCAAGTATAACTCTATCAAATGGAGGAAAAAGGCTATGGAAGCTATCGGTGAAGGAGGGAACTCTGATATATATATATATATATATATATATATAAGTGCATCGATGAATTTGTGAAGTTTTAGCGTCACCATTAGAGAATTAATCCATGGATATATAATGTACTCACATGTCTACATGTTAATCTAATAATAAGTATACCATGTATCAGATATAGATTGTCACATGTTATCATGTTCCAATAACTTATATTTAAAAAGTGGTTTGGTTAATTCAAAAAATTAATCTATATTGAATAACAATATTGTACTGCAATGTGTTGAATCACATTTAATAGGCAAAGCTAGAAATGGCAAATTTGAACATGACACTTTAACACGACACGCCACAAATATTTTTTACGGGTTCAGACTTATTTGAAACAGGTTGGGTTGATAACGGATTGACCCATTATGAATCCGTTATCTTAATAGGTCTTAATGGGTTAACTTACGAAAACTCATTAGACTCATTATGGACTCATTAATTTTAATGACAACTTAGTAATTTAACTATAAAAAAATGAAGATTTAGTTGAAATTGAATATGTTTACGTATTATTGTTATTTCAAATAATATTGTCTTATATTTTTATTATTCATTTGTAGAATGATTTAAGTATTATGTTTTTGTGATTTGTTATTTTTTTAACATGTATTAAGTATGTTGCTTTATTTTTTAATTTTGGTTTGTAAAATGATACAAATATTTATGTATGTCAGTGCTTCATTATTTTTAGTATGGACTATAAACTATAAATCAAATATATTTTTTATTTTTTTAAAATTATTTTGAAAATAAGTTTAATAGGTTGGATAATGGGTTACACGATAATTTCATAAACGGGTTTGGATTTACATATTTCAACATAAAAGCTTAACGGGTCAAATTTGGATGAGAAAATTTTAACACGAATACAATACGACACGAACACAACATAACAGGTTGCTAGATCTAAGCAAAACTATATTATATTAATTTTATTGTATTGAATTAAACTGTATTGTACTGCAATGTGTCGTACTATAATAATATTGTACAACGTTTGATGTAAAACGTAATGTACTATAATTTTTAGAAAAAAAGTTTATTTTAAGTAAGGAAATGAAAAAAATTAATTTTTAATATTATGCATATGATCTTTTTAACTGATGACATTATTCAAAATAGATAAAATTGATAAATAATTATATTTGTCATAATATATCAAACTGAAATGATTATTATTCATAACAAGAATCAAATTAACAATAAAAAATTATAAAAAGTAATAATTTTTTTTACTTTAAAAATTAATTTTGTTTTTAAATGAGTTAAATGCACCAGTAGATTGAAAAAAAAATACATTTTGTATTTTTTTTAAATATCGTTTTACCTGGCAAAGTTAAAAACAAAACAAAAAATAAATAAATAAATAAATATGACAAAAGTTATTAAATTAGAAAACAGAAAAAATAAAAGAAAAAGGAATTTGCTTTGTGCAGGCGTGAGCGTGACCCATGGGTGAGGCTAGGGGTGGGCACGGTCTAATTTGGTTCGATTTTTTATAAAAATTCAGACTAAACTGTAGTTTGCGGTTTAGCTTAATGACAAACCAAACTAAACCGTTGGAACTATTCAAACCAAACCAAACCGTTCAAGAACGGACTTGAACGGTTTGGTGCGGTTTGGTTTAGCGGTTTGGACTGCGACATATAATTTTATAGTTTAAAATAAAAATTGTAAACATACCAAAAATAAGAAGAAAAACATAAAATTCATCAAACATCCCAAACAAAGTATAACAATTCAAAATGTAAATTGTAAACATTCTAAACATAAATAGAAAAACATAAAATATATCAAATATCTCAAACATTCTAAACAAAGTATTACATTTCACAATTCAAACATTGATAAAAAAAATCAAATAAAAAAATATATTAAAAGTAAAACTATCAGTAATATATATTAAATTAATAATAATAAATATTAAATATATATATATATTAATAATAAGAAATATTATAAATAGATTATATATTAATGTGCGGTTTGGGTTGGTTTGGTTTAAAAACCATCCAAACCGCAAACTAAACTGTTAGTAACGGTTTGGTTATATACTAAATCAATCCAAACCGTTTTGTTTTATAAACCAAACCAAACTGAACCAAAAGCAACAGTTTAGTTCGGTTTTACAGTTTAGTTCGATTTTTGGCCACCTCTAGGTGAGGTGGGGCTTATTTGGGCGGCAGAAAAGGTTTAAAATGGTGGGCCCTGTTTTATTTTATATATTTTGCAAAACGTGTAAAATTTATCAAATATTCAGCAAAAAATTTATCAAATATTGTACAACATTAAAACAATATGGTACATTTTTATTCAGCAAACCTACCGTAATAGTGTCGGTCTAGATGGAAATCTAAAAGCTGCTTACAAAGTCAAAAAAGAGCTGATCGCAATCCCAAGTTTCTTTTTCTTTTTTTTCTGAAACGCTGTCCCATGTTTTCCACATACATAATAGCAATGATTTATGCATCCATACTCTCTCCGCTAGGTTAAACTACAGTTAACTTTTCGAGTTCATGCTATTAATTTTTTATTTTTTTAAATAATATTTTTTTATTAAATAATATTTTTTTATAATAAATAATATTACCTATATTAAATAATATTTTATGTATAATTTATAATGGTAGGATTAAGGATGAAAAAGCTGCAAGTGGAAGTGACATTCTGGTGGAAGTTGGTTTACTACCTACCTTAGGACCCAGAGTTCGAATAAAGAGGGAAAAGAAAATTAAGTGGTCTAATGTGGAGATTTTTCTTTGGTTTTAATAGGTGGATGGGTGCAGTTGGTTTGGCAACTGGATTCGAAGGTTTTCTGTCTCCATTTTTTTTCTGGAAATGTGCTTCTCTACTGGATTAGGAGTAATTCAGCCTCGGATCTACAAGGTTGGCAGCAATTCGGCTTCCCTTTGATTTAGAGTTTTAGATTTTTGCCGTCCATTTTTTTTTTTATGGTTTTTTTTTTTTTTTTGGATTATCATTTTAAATAATTAATTTTTTTATGAAAAATTAATTATTAATTATTAAGATTTTAAATTAAACTGATTAAGATAAAAGAGAAGAGAAGAGAGAAATGATATTATTATGATTTTTCATTTGTCACGTAAAAAGAAAAAATACATTTTGGATGGATTGCTAAGGACAGGAGAGGTACTTATCATTTTCCAAATTTAAAAAACATGTTTGTAATATTAGCAAATTTCTAAAAAAATATATGTAATACGCCCAATTTTAATATAATAACTTAGTAGAAATAAATGCTTAAAACGACTTAATTTTTGTTCTTATAAAGAAATTGTCCCTGCACACATACATATATATACATATATGAAAAATTTAAAATAATAATACTTTTATTTTATTAAAATAAAAATTATTACTTGTAATATTTTATTAATAACAAATTTAAAATTTTCGCCACTGATAATTGAGTTTTAGTAACAAACATAAGAGATACTTATTATTTTCTAAATTTGAAAGACATGTCCGTAATATTAGCAAATCTCAAAACAAAATATATGTAATATGTTCAATTTTAATAGAATAACTTAGTAGAAATAAATGCTTAAAATGACTTAATTTTTATTCTTATAAAAAATGTGTCTCAATGCTCATGCATATATACAGAACTGTTAATATGGTCAACGTAGTCCACTATTAAATAGGCGACAGTTCATACTAGCCGTCTAATATATATATTCAGATGCATTGATTGTGTAAATAAGCATATTGGAAGACTAATATGGGCTGTTACCCATTGAGTGGTGGGCTACGTCGCCTATATTAGTAGTTCTGTATATGTATATGTATATATTAGGGGTGTGCAAAAAAACCGACTAACCGATTAAAACAACCGATCCAATCCAATCCAACCTGATCGGATCGGTTATTTTAGTGTAATTGGATTGGATCGGTTATGAAAAATTAAAAACCGAAGGTCGGTTCGGATCGGATCAGATCGGTTCAGTTCGGGGTGTTAAAAACCGACCAAAACCGATCCAATCCAAACCGACCACTTTTTTTTTTTTTTTTAAACAAAACATATGAAAATTAGTTTAATATTATTAGTATGTAGGCTTTATTATATTAGCTTAAATTTAGAGTTGAATTACTCGATTATTGTATTAGTGTAATAATTTTGTTTTAGTTTAATATGTTTATTTGTCATGTTATTTTTTTAATCATTTATGTGTTAGGTTTTGAAAAAACATATAATTTTTTATGGATTACTTAGTGGGCACTTTATGTGTTAGGTTTTGAAAAAAACATAATTTTTTAAACAAAATTTAAGTACAACAAATTTTTGGTACAAAAAATAGCTCAAATGTCAAATATTCAAAGTAAAAAAAGCTCAAAAATTAAATTTTGAAAAGTCTAAAAAAATTAAATAAAAATTTAAGCGAAACCGATCAACCAAACCGATCCAATCCAATTACTAATTGGATTGGATTGGATTGGATTTAATGTATAGATCGGATCGGATCGGATTGGAAAACAAAAAACCGATCACTAATTGGATCGGATTGGTTATTTCCAAAATAGGTCGGATCGTAACCGATGCACACCCCTAGTATATATATATAATAAAAATTATCACTATTAATATTTTATTAGTATTAAATTTAAAATTTTAATCAAACAAAATTTTTAAATTTATTATTAAAAATATATTTTTAATGAAATTTTTTATTTTAATAAAATAAATATATCATTATTATAAAATTACTAATACCTGAAAATTCTAGCATATCTTTACTACAGTGTTGTTACTGCATTTAGAATGTGATTCTTTTTTTTTTTTGGTTGAAAATTTGGAATTTGATTCATAATTTCATTATAAAAGGTCTTTTATATATATTCTCTATTCACCAAAAATATAAACTTGATGCTAATTATCAAAAATATATATATATTTTTATTAGTTTGGAATGCAAAGTATTGGGAAAAAAAGAAAGTGCAACGTGCTAGGTCTGATAAAGTTCAAGATACGCAAGTGTTATGTCCTTAAAAAACAACTCCATCACTCCATCTTTATTTTGGAATCGTGATATAGCTAAATCATATGATAAAGATATATTGGATTTGACAGCTATGATGGAATAAAAATAGTGACGTGGCAAAAATATATTATGTGTTATGACCGGTTCAGTTCATTCGGGTTTAATAAATATTCATCTGAATCGGAAATCGAACCGATCACATTGGTTTTTTATTCAAAAAGTAGATCGACTGGCTTCAACAAAAATACTACACCAAAAATTAAACCGGATGGTTTGTTTTGGCCAGTTTTGCCAGGCCTACCAATTGTTTTCCAATCTTAATTTACTCTATACCTTACCAGCTAAATTTAATAAAAATTTACTAACAGAAAAGATGTTTTTAAAATGTTTTGGACTTCTAAATATAATTTGAAATAATGTACCCTCAATTTATATTGAAATTTAATTTGATATGTATTGAAAAATGTGAGGAAATATTTTTAATAGCAAAGGGCAAATTACATGAAGAGGTTTGCTAATATTACAACCGTATTTTTAAATTTGGAAAATAACGGATACTTTTCATTTTTTTTTAATAAAAAAGAATATATTTGTAGCGGAGTCAAATGTCTAGAAAATATTTAGCTAGTGGATCAATTCATGCATCTTTTTAACTTGATAGGAGTCCACGATAGGAGCCTGTGTTGCTAAAATCTCTCTCTCGTGCAGTAGCAACGAAGATGAGTATTTAAATCTAATTAGGACTATCANGAAAAATGTGAGGAAATATTTTTAATAGCAAAGGGCAAATTACATGAAGAGGTTTGCTAATATTACAACCGTATTTTTAAATTTGGAAAATAACGGATACTTTTCATTTTTTTTTAATAAAAAAGAATATATTTGTAGCGGAGTCAAATGTTTAGAAAATATTTAGCTAGTGGATCAATTCATGCATCTTTTTAACCTGATAGAAGTCCACGATAGGAGCCTGTGTTGCTAAAATCTCTCTCTCGTGCAGTAGCAGCGAAGATGAGTATTTAAGTCTAATTAGGACTATCAAAACTCAAATTTCAACTCCTATATTAGCAGGTATAAATATTTGGCTGGTTCCTACTACTGAACTACATCCTCAAATGCAACGCTTTTCTATCTTATCTCCTTTCTCTTATTAAATAAATACATATTTGTTTCTTTAAACTTATTCACTCTCCCTTTACCTATCTATCTCTCTCCGATCTCTTCCTCTCCAATCTCCTCTCACAATTTTTTATTATTTCTTATATAAATATTTTTTAATAATATAAATATTTATAATATATATGTATAAGTAATTTTGTTTCCTCCAGATAATGGCAATTTTTTTTTTTCATTTTTACAACTTTTTGCATCAAAAATTGAAAAAGATGAACGTAAAGTGTTGGTGCTTTCAAAAAGATCAATGGGAAGCAATTATTAGACTTTCATCTCACATGATTTAGGCCCACTACCCAATTAGCTACTTAGATTGCTACAATTTTTTGATTTCTTATATACCATTTTCAATGCTTGGGTTTTTTTGGGTTTTCATCAAATTTCAATTTCAGAGCTAAGTTTTTTGGGTTTTTTCATTTTCATAACAGGTCACAGCAGCACAAAAAAACTTCACATTGAAGACCTGCATCGTTCTATACAGAATTAAAGATTGAAGAAAATGTTTTAAATCTATAATACATGAAATTTGAAAATAAAAAATGAGAAAGATATAGAGAAGAGGATGAAATAGGAGATGAAAGTTTACTTATACTCATTTTCTGTGAGAGCATACACATCCAACCGCCCCCCTACTCGCACACTCAAAAAAATAGAAAGATGGAATGAATAAAAAAAAAATAGAGGAAAAGAGGCTACCGCTCCTTATGTAGAGAGGGGAATATGAAAATAGAGGAAAAAGAAAATTAGAGAGGGGAGAGAAAAATTAAATGGAAATTATTTTTAATGGAAGATTAATTTTCATTAATTAAATATTAATTTTACTAGTATAAAAAGAAATTATTTTCACCCAATATATTAATATTTCTACCAATTATTTTTATAATTATTACTTTTGCGTTCAAGGATTCATTTCAAAAACATGTTAAATTGCTAAATAAAAAAAATTTAAAAGAGTGAAAATTTTATTGCATATTACTTTTTCTAAATAATGTTAGAAATATAAAGACATTACCATATAAAAATTATTCTAGGGTATATAAAATTATAAAAGTAATTTAAATAATTATTTAGATTAGGGAATAATGGATATTAAATAAGATTAAAAAGTAAAAACTACGAATAAAATACGCAAAAATCTGAAAAATAAAAATCAATTTAAGCTAAATTTTAAAATCTGTTGTTAAAAATTAACTTTTATATTAATGGCTGAGGATGGGATAAATACGACAACTCTATCACAATCACAATTACTAAAAAAAAAACACTTTATNATAAGTACGACAACTCTATCACAATCACAATTACTAAAAAAAAAAACACTTTATCACAGTCACTAGGGCTGTACAAAAATCCGCCAACCCAATCCAATCCAGTCGACCCAATTTGAACAAACCCAACCAACTGAAAAAATTAAAAATTTAGGTTGGGTTAAATAGTTTGTAACCCACAGGTGTCGGGTCGGATAATAATAAAAAATAATAATAACTCGAGTAACCCAACCCGACCCGCATCCATATTAAAAGAAAAAAAATATCGATATGCCCTAACACCTAAACTCAAATCTGTTGCCGCCCTTCTCTCCCAACTCCCAAGCCAACCCTGAGACTGCCATTTCCTTCCAGCTCTGGTCCCCACCCCCCTCTGCGGCCCTTTTCACCCAACTCCCAAGCCATTCCCGAGACCGCCACTTCCAGCTCCGGTCCCCACCCCCCCTCTGCCGCCCCTCTCTCCTAACTCCCAAGCCATTTCCGAGACCCTGAGACAACCAGTTCCAGCTTGGGTCCCCGCCCCTCCTCTGCTCCGCCAGTTCCAGCCTTTCTTAGCTCCAGCCTCGCCCCCTCTCTCAGCTCCAGCCCCCAGCCCTAGTGATTCCCAACTACCCCGCTCCCCTTCTACTCCGCCAGCTCCAGCCCGCAGCCACTCCTGATTCCCCAACTGCTCCGCCCCCTCTCAGGTGAAAAGCTCACCTCATTCAGCTAGTTCAATCTGTTTTGGCTTTGCTTTGCTTTGTGATGTTCAATTACAATGTTCCTAATTCAATCTGTTTTGGCTTTCCTTAATGTTTAATATCAATCTTATGCATGTTTCCTGTTTACGATGTTTGATGTATGCTTTATGTTTATGATGGTTAAAGATGAAGGAATTGTGAGCATATTTTGTGGATTTTGAGGTGTGGGAATTGGAGAAATGAGTTTTTCTTTCTTTCATGCTCTCCCCTATGTTTATGACCGGAACTGGTCTAGAGTGTTGGTAATAGTCCGTTTGGTGTCTTATGAACAAGGAAATTAAGGAATTGTTACAAAGAGGAGAGAGTGGTTCATAGCACCAATTAATTTGCATAGTTAGTATTACGACTATTGAGGATCTTAGAGTTTTATATAGGAAGTGGGTTTCCATTAAATTTAATGGATACATATTGATCTCCATTCTGAATAGGAATATTTGATTTTCCATGCATCGGGTTCATGTCCCGCTTTCATGTGATTGTGGACATTATAACTTATTGATTGAAGCTGGTTCTATCCTGTTACCAGGATGTTGTTCCAATGGCAGGTTTATATTTTCAATCCTGATTTTGATAGAAATTCATATTTGAAACTGATAATTGTGCATGTTATAATTACATATAATTCAGTGATAGAGCTTTGCTTAATGTTTAATGTTATTAATTTTTTTTTAAACTTAATGTTTTAGATGGATGAATTTGAAGTTCAATCAAGCACACCGACGATATGTACTCCGGAAGCAAGTGCATGTAACACATCGGAGACGGAGACGATGTCTGATATGCCGCCGCCACCACCACCTCTTTCTCATGAGCTTCCACCATCCAGTAAAAGAAAACCTGTAAAAGTTTCTGAGATTTGGTTACATTTTACTACAATTGATAGAACTGATAGGTGCAAATGCAATTATTGTACTAGAGATTATGCATGTAGTAGATCGTGTGGGACTACTACTTTGTGAAACCATCTTAAAAAGTGTAAAAGAAACCCACATAGAAAAATAGATACAAGTCAAAAGATACTCTCTTTTAGAAGTGGAAAAGATGGTGAAGGTGGTGGTAGTAATCTTGTTGCTGTAGCATATAAAGAAGCTGCTAGAGCTGCATGTGCTAGGATGATAATAAGGGATGAATTGCCTTTTACATTTGTAGAAGGAGAGGGATTTAGAGACTTTTGTGGTGTGGTTTGTCCAAAGTTTGATCCACCATCTCGAGTTACAATTGCTAGAGATGTGTTTCAACTTTATTTGAATGAAAAGATCAAATTGAGAAATTTATTCAAGAGCAACTCAATAAAAGTTAGTCTAACCACAGACACATGGACTTCGATCCAAACCATCAATGATATGGTCATCACAACTCACTTTGTGGATAGTGAGTGGAAGTTGCAAAAGAGAATATTAAACTTCTGTCAAGTGCATAATCATAAAAGGAGAGACAATTGGTAAATTAATTGAAAGTAGTTTGATTGAGTGGCGAATTGAGAAGGTTTTTACAATTACTTTGGACAATGCATCGGCAAATGATATTGTCGTTGCATACATTAAAAAAAGATTGAATAATTGAAATGGTTGTGTCTTGGATGGTGAGTTTATCCACTTGCGTTGTTGTGCTCATATCACTAACTTGATTGTGAAAGAAGGATTAAAGGAGCGTAATACCGCAATTGATCGCATTCGTCTTGCGGAGAAGTATGTTAGATCTTCCCCATCAAGGTTGACACAGTTTAAAGCTTGTGTTGAGAGTGAAAAGATAGAGTCTAAAAAGTTTGTATGTATGGATGTGGCAACTAGGTGGAATTTCACATATTTAATGTTGGAAAGTGCAATTACATTCCAAAGAGCTTTTGCTACAATGGAGAAAGAGGATGCATATTATCTTACTTATTTTGAGGACTATCCTCCTACTGAAAAAGATTGGGATGATGCTGGGTTGTTTATTAAATTTTTAAGGAGTTTTTTTGACATTACTGTGAAGTTTAGTAGGTTTTTACAAGTCACATCTTACTTATTTTTGAGAAAGTTTTGTAAAATTCAGCAACAGTTGAACAAGTTTAGTTTGGAAAACAATGAAAGCTTGAGTACAATGGCTATAAATATGAAGGTTAAATGTGACAAGTATTGGGGGACGATTGATAAAATCAACAATTTGTTATTTGTTGCCGCTATTCTTGACCTCCGGTTCAAACTTGATTACATGGTGTATAGCTTTGGTAAATTGTATTCAAGTGTTGAGTGTGGACAAATGATTATTAGAGTGAAAGAGACTTTGGGAAGATTGTTTGAATTTTATTCTAGAAGTGTAAATGGTGAAACACCAACTAGTATTCAATCTTCCAATAATATCAACAAATCCAATTTGAGAGCTTATGAGGATTGTAATGATAATGACGATGAGTTATACTTGAAGTACAAAAAAATGAGAGTGAATACCTCATCTGAAATAAAAAATGAAGTTGATAAGTATCTAACAGAGCCTATAGAAAATTACGACAATCGGAGATTTGATTTGTTAGATTGGTGGAGATTGAATTCCACAAAGTACAAAGTTCTATCTTCTATTGCTAGAGATGTCTTTGTTGTCCCATTGTCTACAGTGGATTCTGCAATTGAACATGATAATATTCATTGCTCTCTCTCTCTCTATATATATATATGTATATGTTATATGTTATATGTGCTATAAGCTCTGCCAGTGACAATATGTGCATGTTATAATTACAATATAGCCTATAACAGTGTCAGTTACTCTTTTCTTTTCACCAATCATATCATATTATGTTTTGTTATTTGCTTAGTCTGTTAGCACTTCTTAGCAGGGAAAATAGGGAGAAAAGAAAAGGAAAAAAGAAAAAGAAAAAAGAGAGACTCTCTTCTATAAATTTTAATGAACATGGCTTCCTAATTATTTATATTATCATTGACATCTCAAAGTTCAAGAGCATAATCATGAATTATATTAAGAAGATTAAGAAGTTTATAAACAAAGATATTGGAGGGTGTTGTTTCAAATGGCAAGATGGAATTAAAAAACAATAGTTAGTAAGAGTTTTTAAAACGGTGGGTGTTGGATCACGAATAAGAAATCAGTTTGGGGTAATTGTCCTATAAATTTGATATCTAAATTAGTGCAATGTGGGAAATCATACGTTCCACCAAGCCCCTTTAATTTCTATGCTTATATTCACAGTCAAAGCTAATGATTCAAGTTGACAACTCTTAAATGGGTAGTTGTCCATTAAAGTTGGGATTTTTCCACTGTATCAAATTAACCATACTGCCCTTTTTTTTTAGATAATTTATCTGCTTGAAGGATATCTTCTAAGCTGGATTTTTACCGACTAGATTATTTTAATAGATGGTAGACATGTGCAGAGTTTTTTTTTTTTTTTGATGAATAAAGGTTGTATTTAGCACAAAAGAACCTCAAACAGAGGATTACAAAAATTAACATGTGCAAAGTTTTACAGGACAAATATTCATTGCAAAATTAAGATCTAATTAATGACATTCTTGTATAGGTCATGTAAAAAATGAGCTAACTACATTACTTGTTGTCCCATCCCATATAATGTAGGCAACTTGAGTTTGGTGGTTGTAGGAGTGAGTTTTTTTGTTATTACTTATTAGTACTCACTAGTAAATCTAGTGATATCCTAATTAGCGGTCAAACATATGATTATCATAATACACTTATCTTTGAATATTTAAGCTGTGTTTGAGTATTTATTATGTACCATAGTTTAAATCCAGTGGAGCTTCTCTTCTGTTGTTGTCCAAGAACCTATCAAGTTTATTTGGAAAATCATTTATCATGACTTCAAATTCACAAATGTGGGGATTAAACGTTAAAAATGCATAATGAACAGTAGACAACTTTGTTAGGAATCCTGAGTTCCATGTTTTAAGCTTAGGTGTAATTTCTAATTAATGGTTCTAGTTAATGAAAACTGCTCCTTTAATCCTTTGTCAGGGAAAGAAACCATTGTTTTGTGTACCAAATAATTTGGAGGTTTGCTTTGGAACTGCTAGTATATGACTCTCCACAACCTTCTATCCTGTAAAATGAGAGTTTATATTTTTAATTTTGTAAAAAAAGTTTTTGTAGTTTATTTTTTTGTATTATAATAGTTAATGCAATTTATTTTTGTAAAAATAAAAAAAAATGAAGTTAAGTAATTAATTAAAAATTAATTTATTTAAAAATTAATTTAGATTAAATTAAAAATAAATTAATCCAACTAATCCAATTAATCTAATCTATAATCTATGGGTTTGGATTTAATTGAATTTATTATTTTTTTTAAATTAGGTTGGATTATAATTTAAAAAATACACATTCTAAATTGAGGTTTTTTTTTTTAAAACTCGACAAATTCAATCCACATGCACCCGTAAAGATCACACTATAAATTATGTATAAGAAAGTTCTGCAGACAGCTAGAGAAAATGGTTTTTTCTATTTTTAACCAATTAAGACGTCAAAAAATAAAAAAATTAAAGGTTAGGTGTGGAAGACATGCCTCGATAACCTCACTCATTGCCATACTCCTTGTTCAGCCAGCCGCAGCGCCCCCCCCCCCCCCCCCCCCCCCCCCACAAAAAAAAAAATTTCTTAATTACTGTATGTGCCAGCAACTAATATTAAGCTCAGTGGTTTAGAATCAGTTGGACTTTCATATATGTAAGTACGGAGTAAAATTTGAGTTTTGATAGTCATATTTAGATTCAAATGTTCATTTCCGTTGCTACTGTACGAGAAAGAGAGAATTTTCAGTGACATATACTTCCAGTGTAGACTCCTATTTAAAAATATGTATGGATTTGACTCATTCACTAGATAACTTCTGAATCTATAATCCCGTTACCGGTAAATTTTTTATTCTTTTAGCAAAAAAAAAGAAAACATTCACCAAAAAAACAACTAATATTAATTTTCTTAATCAATTAAAATTACCAATTTATTTTTAATAAAATGGGTGTGTCATGTGATTGTTAATTTCTATCTTATTTTCTTTTTTGTTAGATCTAAGTGTATCCATTTATAATTTCAAAGAAAAAGTGGATCCATTTACTTTTAATAAAAAAAAAACGTAGCCTTTTTCACGGGAATTTGTATCCTCAAATTGCTGATAAAAATAATGTGTTAATGACCACAAAAAGAGAAACATAAAGAATAAAATTAAAAAAAAAAAAATGATGATAACTAACCTTTGCTCTTTCTCATGGCATATTATATAGCCACATCGATTCACTTCCACTTTTACGTCTATAAATTCAGCAATTTGATAGAAGAAATTGAAACACACAAAAACAAAATCAAAGACAAAAAAAGAAATGGGTGACCAAAAAGAGCATAAAAGCCATGTTGTAGTGCTTCCCTACCCAAGCCAAGGCCATATCAACCCTCTTCTTCAATTTGCAAAGCGTTTAGCCTCTAAAGGCGTCAAGGCCACCATTGCCACAACCCGTTACACTGTCTGCTCAATCTCCGCCCCCAACGTCGGTGTCGAAGCCATCTCCGATGGGTTCGACTCCGGTGGCTTTGCCGAGGCAAAGAGTGAGGACTTGTTCCTCAAGTCCTTCAAAACCAACGGCTCAATAACTCTATCCGAACTCATTCAAAAATACCAAAACTCTGACTTCCCTGTTAATTGTATAGTCTACGATTCATTCCTTCCTTGGGCTCTCGATGTTGCCAAGCAACATTCCATTTATGGAGCTCCATTTTTCACTAACTCGGCAACAGTTTCCGGCATATTTTCTCTGATTCATCTCGGCCTTCTTTCTCTCCCAGTGAAGCAGGAAGACATGCCTCTGCTCATTCATGGCTTTCCTCCACTCAACTTCCCTGACTTGCCAAGCTTTCTCAAGTTTCCTGAAGGATACCCTGTTTACCTGGCCATGAAAATGAACCAATTTTCTAACTTGGAATTGGCTGACTGGATATTCGGAAACACTTTTGAACAGCTAGAAGGCCAGGTATATCTATATCTATATCTATATCTATATCTATATCTATATCTATATCTATGTCTATGTCTATGTCTATGTCTATGTCTCTGTCTCTGTCTCTGTCTCTGTCTATGCATAGACTAAAGTTAAAGTTCAGGAACAAAGAAAAAAAAAACACCTATAAGCGCTTGTAAGTTGTTTTTTACTATTTTTAGTCCATAATCATAGAAAAGAGAATCTTCATACATATACATATATAACTACTCCTAACCAATCTTTCATTATATATATGATTGAGGACCATTGGTAATAATGTTTGTGACTTCTTTTTTTTTTGGTGAATAATAATGTTTGTGACTTTATATACAAAAAGGTGGCCAGAGCAGTATCAAAACTCTGGCCAGGGAAGCTGATAGGTCCGATGGTTCCGTCAGCTTACGTGGACGGCCAGATTGAAGATGACAAAGGATATGGAGCGAGCCTGTGGAAGCCACTGGGCGAAGAATGCCATGAATGGCTACACACCAAATCCTCTAACTCAGTTGTCTACGTGGCATTCGGAAGCATGGTATCCTTGACACGCAAGCAGATGGAAGAGATTGCGTTTGGGTTGCGAGAGAGTGGCTTCCATTTCCTCTGGGTGGTAAAAGAATCCGAAAGAGACAAGTTGCCAAATGGGTTTGTTGACTCGGCTAAAGAAAAGGGCAAGATTGTGAGTTGGTGCAACCAGCTGGAAATGCTGGCTCATGAAGCCGTAGGTTGTTTTGTGACGCACTGCGGTTGGAACTCGACGCTCGAAGGGCTCAGCATCGGCGTGCCGATGATTGGTGTGCCACAGTGGGCTGACCAATTCACCGATGCTAAGTTTGTGGATGAAATCTGGAAAGTTGGTGTGAGAGCCAGAGAGGATGAGGAAGGGATAGTGAGAAAAGAAGAGCTTGTTATGTGCTTGAAGAACGTCATGGAAGGAGAGAGAAGCCAAGAGATCAAGAACAACTCCATCAAATGGAGAGAGAAGGCCAAGGAAGCTGTCAGTGAAGGAGGGAGCTCAGATAAGTGCATCAATGAATTTGTGGAGTTTCTGATTAGATCTGATCGGAAGAAATTGTTGAATGGTTACTATTAGATATTTTAGCTTTCTCTGCTAATCCTTCTCTTCAATCGTTAATTATTAGTGTTAAGTGTTCGATGTTTGTTTGTTTATTTTTTTTTATTTTTCATTGTTGTTGGTATTCAATGTTGTTTTTAAGATCATTCTCGAAGACTTCTATTCTTTTCCTTTTAAAACCAAATGATGTTAATAAAGCACTAAAGAATAAAGAAAGAAATCAAATGTTGTGAAACTGCTAGAAAAAAATAAAATAAAAAATAAAAAAACTCAATAAAGGACAACAAGAACAAGTATTATCTATATTATATGTTTGTATGTATTTATATATGCTGAATTAATCTTTAAAGCTTCAACAGATAAAAAGTAAATTTTTTATATTTTATCTTAAATATTTTTTATATCATCTTTTGAGCTTTATATATATATTTTTTTAAGTGAAGCTAATTGTTAAATCTTTTTAATATACAATATTAAATCATATTAATTTTAAAAATTTAAACTAATAAAAAATAAATCATCCTATATACATACAAACCACTTCTGTACACAAATTATGTGTGCACCTGTATGTTGCAGACTGCATAGGGACCAGTGATGTTATTAGAGTGAATAGACGGGTTTCAATCACTCGCTCTCTGATTCGTTACCTGTTAAACATTTCCTCCATACAGGACAGTATGATAAAGACAATCGAATAGTAGTTAAAGGCAACCACTCTTTTTGGCAAAAGGGAAGGCAATAATTCAGCACGGAGTGGTCGTTTCCAAATATGAGTGAGAAAGAATAGACTAGAAGTTAATAAGACCAGAGAAACACTGGCATAATATTTGTAATATTAAAGATCTTATAAAATGAAAAAGAAAATTAGCGAAAAGTACAATTTTTATGACTTTAGAATATTGTAGGTGCTTCTTTACATATGAAATTCCTTACAAACCTAGTCAATATGATAGAACATTTTCTTCAACAGTAGACGTGTCTCTGATCTTCCTGAAGCCTGTTAAAAAAAATGTAAAAATGAAAATATCAGATCAAAATAGAGTATCCCAACAACTCCCTATATTTCACAATTGGTAGGAAAATAACAAATTTTTTTCTATGACCTCAAGCTAGATGTCGTAGTCTTCAACTACAAACTTTTTTGTGTGTGGATTCTACCTACATTTTACAGTGTCCTAATGAAAATTTTAATTCTTGCAGTTGGGACATTGATTTTACCTCTCTTCTTAAGCTTATTTCGGAAGCTTCTTTTCCTACTAAATGCTGTCTCCTGCAGTCAAAAGAAAACAAACTGGTAGTCAAAAACTTGAATATCAGTGATCTTCTATGGCAAACCATATTGAAGATAAATACAACGTTATATAAAAAAATTTATAAAATTTATAGTGCATTCAGTTCACAATCAGTTTTAACTAAATAAGACCTTCAGCATGAAAAAGATAAACAAAAGGGCCACGTATGTATATATTCTGGTCGTAGAAGTGTTGCTAATATAGTGAAAACATTTTTACATCACCAACTCTAGTATCATATCAGAAATTTTGTTTTCATAAGCATTTCCCATATCAGAATTATAAGTATGAAAAATAATTACCACCGGTTGACCAATTTCCTCTGCTCGACGAACAGCAGCAACCAGATCCCGATTGGATTCAGTGTAAAGGCTAGTGACAAGTCCATATTGACCAGCTCTACCCGTGCGACCAATCCTGTGTATGAAGTCTACAGCAGAAGTTGCAAAATCTGCCTGGAATAAATAAAGATTTCCAAGAGTCAACTTCACTTTACATAAAATAACATAATAAAAATAATGAAAAAACACACAAATACAATAATAATATAACATCTAAAAGAAACACACAAGTACGATAGAAACAGAGCTCCCACTATGGAAGAGAAACACCATGTATTGCACCTGAAGATATTAGTAATGAGGGGCATTGAAAATTAGCTCAACCAAGCTAATGACACAACAATTTTAACCGCAATAATAATAAAACAGGACAAAACGAAAATTGATAAACTGTTTCAATTCTTAAAAACTACTTGCACCTTCATGAATATAAATTTACAGCAATGCGAATAAATTCAGTTTTAAAGTATTTAGAGTTCACATGCATTAATTTACTTATTCTTTTCTGGGTATATTGGAGAATGGTTAGTTCATTTATTTTCTGTAATATTATATAAGTAATTTCCTATATGATCTTCAAATCTCGTTTTAGCAAACTCACCTCTTCTTTTCTACTTTCGGCCATAAGAAAATATGCTAACTTTAGACTAGTCATGTCAATTTCCTCATTAAATGAAGAAATTAAAGAAACTATCTAAGATAATAAAGGAGAATGACCTGAACGACATGCGAGATATTTGGAATGTCAACGCCACGCGAAGCAGCATCAGTGCAAACAAGAATACCACCTTTCTCTTGGAAATCATGTAATGTCTTTGCACGCTCCTCCAAAGAGCAATCTTTATGGTATCGGTAACATTCAATCTCATCTCTAAGCAGTATTTTTGCCACTGCTTCAACAGCATCAACAGTGTTTGCAAACACCATGGTTCTGCATTGATCAGAGCCAATATCCACTGATTTGGATTTAAAACCTTGATTCACAGCTTTTAAGAGTTCATCAACCTGAGTATCATCTGTAACTTCAATCCATCTTTGCTTTAATCTAAATAGAAAAAGTAACAGAAAAATCAGCAACACACAGAGAAAATTAGTTTGTAGTATACAGGGAACACTGCAACGCTTGACTAACAGAAGGGAAATTTATATTTACAAATAATCAACTGGTAAAGAAAAAAATTCTGTAGCACCTGGGATTGTGACAATGAAGATAGTTCCCGCTGACCCAAATGGAATCTGGAAACATCTTTTTCAACACTGCACCTGCAGTTTTCTTCCCATTCATTGGAAGAGTGGCTGCAACAAATATGTATTGTTTACTGCGCTCATAATCCTTCTTCACTCTCCTCCAGCCTGTTCTTTTGACAGGCCCAGCTTCAACACCCTCCTGTAAGTCATCGGCAACACCTTCAGAACTTTCCTCCCCTTCTGAAACGACTTCTGCATTTAGGTCTTCTTCATCCTCTGAACTTAAGTGTGATGAAGTATCAACTTGCAAGTCCAATGGCAACTCATTAACAGATCCTTTTGACCAAGATAATTGCTTTTCATCAAAACGGAGCATGTTTAGGAGACGGATAACTTTATTCTGAAAGCTCCCACAGAGAAGCATGTCTGCTTCATCAAAAACCTGATATTGCCAACATTTTGTACATAAACACACTAGTTATGAATACATGAAATCTCTTATTTATACCTGGGTTCCATCAGATTTGTCAATGCTAAGTATATAAAAATAAATAAATATCAACACCGAAATGAAATCCATACCACATATTTAATACCACGCAAGAATTCAACACGGCGGCCTTTGTTTGGATCAATAGTGTTCAGAAGGGCAGCAGGTGTTGAAACAATGATATCAGGTTTATTAACTGGCCATCCCTGAAATGAAACATTACAATTTCTGAATCGTGAGTCCCAGTCTCAGTTTAAGCAACGATCCACAAATATGCCAATACCTGAACCAGTCTACTAACAAAAGTAGTACCAACAAAATCACAATGCAAAAACAATAAAACAGAATTACCTGTCTACCACAAACTGCTGCAACCGTAAGAAGTGGCTGACCATCCTCTCCACAAAGACCATTGGCCATACGAACCACTTGCTCACAAAGTGTCACATTTGGACAAAGAACAAGACCAACTTTATGTTTCGAGGAAAATCCTTGTTCAGAAGCAGTATCCTCCACATCAGCAGGTTTATCAGACAACTGATTTATCAGAGGGACAAGGTACCCATGTGTTTTACCACTACCAGTTTCAGCTGCAACTACCACATCCTTTCCAGAGAGTATAGAAGGAATGCAAGCAGCCTAAAACTCAAAATATCATTGAAAAGCGTAAATACCCATGATACCAAACACAACAAGAATTCTAATATTTGTTGAAATTCAGCAACGAAAGAAGTAAAATAAGCAACAGAGGGGCACCTGAACCAGAGACGGTTGGCCAAAACCGGCATTGAAGAGAGCTTGAGAAAGCCTATCAGAAACCCCGAGGGAAGCCCAAGAAACGCTTTCCTCGGAGTAGAACGTATCGCCTCCTTTCCGGTGCGAGACGGCAGTGGCGGTTGAGAAGGCTCTGACTTGTCTCCGGCGTGGATTGGTAAACCAAAACAAACGGATTTGAAGCGAAGAAGAAGAAGAAGACGATGATGAAAAAGAAGATGAAGGAATAGAAGGAAATTGATATGGAACTTTGAATTGGGTGAGGAATTTAGAAGGAGACGATGATAGCTTGTAAAAATGGAGGATTGTAGCAGAAGGGCGATGGAGAATCATTCCGGCTTTTCTGGGTTGGGGCAGGGTTTTTGGGTTTTTCTGATTTCTGAAGCTGGAAAGAAGAAAAACAATTTGGGGTTTAAGGTTCTAGACCATAAACCCAACCAAACCCATTACACGGTAACAGCTATTACTCACTGACGGTCTCGCTTCTCCGTCAGATTTTCTCTCTGCGGTTTTCTTTTTCTTTCTTTTTTCTTTTCTTTTTTTCTTTTTTCTTTTTTGTGGAATCTGTATGTTAAACTAAAACAACGAATGAATGAAATAGAAATAGGCTTTTTTTAACGGATGTTCTTACTACCTCAGTTACCTTGAAGAAAGTTGTACAAACATTGAAAAAATTTATATTTTACCTATTTGACACTTTCTTTAATAGTGAGATTTTCTATTTTGTTTTTGTTTTTGTTTTCAACCTTGAAATACGCACATCTTCCAAAAAAAAAATTAAAATTTATGATATTTGAGTGTCAAATATCAACAAAAAAGAAAAAAGAAAAAAATGGTAAATCTGTTTTGAAAGATGTGGGTATTTTAAGGTATCAGACGTGCAAAATTTTAATTTTTTTCATGCATAGGCATTTCTCTTCAAAGTGACTGAGATAAGGACATCCTAACGATAAAACCTATTGCTCAGAAAGTATTACAAGTTACACATTCTATATCCTGTGTCATTTCAATTATTTATATGCCTGCAATGTAATCGGATTAAAAAAAATGTAAATAGAACAATCTATAAATTATACACAACATGGGCTTCGCAAGATAACTGCATCAAGAATTCATCAAAAAGAGAATTGCATCAAGAATATTAAAACTATGAATGGCTTGTAACACCACCTTATCCATGTGCAGTTCACATAATTTTTGGTGGGCAAGGAGATCGTTGCCTAATTGGTCCAAAACGCCTTTGGGTTCAGGGTGCTGCTATGTGTAAAAACATTTCAGTTGTTACTTGTATTAATTAACAAAAAGTCTCAAGGATACAATCCAATATTTTCTCAAAATATAATTATATGAGTTTGAATCCCCATGCATAAATACTAAAAGAAATAATAATAACTAAAAAAACCTACATATGCAAATTGGCCAGTACAATGGCAAAAGGAAACTGGAAATTAGAGTCGCTAATAAAATTATGGTGTGAGATGAGAGACAGTAGAAATGATGCTCAAGAAATCCATCTCAGTTGATATGCAGTTCACAGTTCCACATTCTTAGAAATGGGTCTCAGTTTTTACAAATATCAAGTTACAGTCTACTGGTTATCTCTCTTCCTTGGAAGCCATGGCAGTTTTGGTTCCGTATTTAGAAAATACATCAGTTAGGATAGCCTTTTCTCTGATCCTTAACCTGCAAAAATCATCAACAAAACCATTTCATTTACAATACAAGAGAGGCAAAAGCAAACAGGTTGTTTTGACAAAGGTCAGCAAGATGACACAAGTTTACCTCTTGGCAGATCCTGGAATGTCTAATTTTCTTCGACCCTTCGCTTCTTTCCCTTTCACAAGTAGCTTTTTCTTACCAACTCTCTCCCCTTTACCTTTCCTAGGAACCTTCTCTTGCATCCCTTTATCAAGTAGCTTCTTCTCAAGTGCCTTGATTCTCTCTAGCCCCTTTGAAGAAACTGAATCTAATGAAGACTCAGACTCTGATCTTTGTTCAAAGATATCTCCATCACTTAGCTCTGATGTAGCGATAGATTCCAGATTCTCTCCAACATCTTCTGGTTCTGGCATGTCGAGGTTATCATTAGGTTCATCATATTCATCAGAGCTATTATCCTCCCCCGTGTTCAGGGAAGAATTTTCCTTATCAGAAAGATCACTTTGATATCCTTCCACTACAGGAACTTCTTCAGTATATGTCTTCTCTGTTGAGTGTACAACAGCGGAATCAGATACTTGGGAATTTACTATCTCACATTTTATTTTCCTCGGAATTTTTCCAAAAACAATACTCTGCCGAGAAAAAATCTGTATGAACCTGCCATAAGGGGATTTTCAATTCAACAAATTTCATTCACATTTATAATTACTGTAACACATAATATCCATAGTTGTTTTTTGTTCTTCTGGCGTGCAATCTTAATAGATTTCTCAACTTTTAAATACCTGTTTGCCTCCTCCTCGGACTTGAAATAAATGAAAGCACAACCCTTGCAAATAGGGTCCCTAGTCTTCTTGTTTCCAGAAACCACTGGGTTTATAGTAATTATACCAGGAACTCCTTTGAAAGCTGACATCAAATCTCTATGGACATTCTTCTTTTTAGGAAGGTTGACCACGCGCACTTGAATTCCACTTTGAACAACTTCCTTAGCTGCCAAATATTCCAGCAAACAGAATTGAAAAATCAGACTTGTTTTGGCATTGGAAGAGACATCGACCAATACTTGGATATCAACTTGAAAACAAGAAATACTGAATAAAAACAAGAACTTAGGGCCAAACTAAAATGGATAAATTAGAAGAACAGAATATGAGCATAATTCCTAGGCCGTGACAAGTATGACAAACCTTTCTCCTTTTGTTCATCTCTAGGCTTTGCGGGATTGTTCTTGAGCTTAGTAATATTAGCAGCCTGTGCTTGCTTACTCTGCTCCATTTCTTCGAACAGTTCGTCCTCAATCGAAGTGTCGTACACTTTCCCTTCACCAAACCCATGGGGTTTGTTCTCCAGCCATTTCTTCATCTTCCCAAATGGTAAAAGAAAGGTTCCGTCATCATCTTCTTCTTCTCCTTCTTCAAAATCGTCGCTATTACCAAACTCCTCCTTATCATCATCATCATCATCATCATCATCAAAATTGTCAATTTCTAAGAGTTCCATTCCACCTCTACCCTGCTTTTTCAGAGTAGATACTCTGAACCCATTAAATCTATGACCAAAATTAGCGCAAGAAGCGAGATGGGTATTATAGAATGTCCGTTCTGAAGGGAGGAAAATACCATTTTCGGATAAGGCAGTGAAGAGTAAAGCTGATGAAGATACATTGGAGAAGAAAGCAAGATGGGTCCGGTGAGTTCTGTATGGAAATGAGAGAGATGAAGTAGTGCTGTTGTTTTGAATGGTGAGAAGAGAATTTGAACACCATGGCAGCTGAAAACATCCATTGGTTAGCATCTTTGTCGCTCAAGCTGTACTATCCTCGGCTGTGCAACACGAGCAATGAGATTTTAGGAGAGGATAGAAGGTAGCAAGGTAAATATTATTTTAAAATTATTAGTGCAATCTAACAACAATCAGGTGTCGTGGTGTAGTTGGTTATCACGTCAGTCTAACACACTGAAGGTCTCCGGTTCGAGTCCGGGCGACGCCATTTTTCTAACGAATTTTTTTGCTAACCAATGTTATAAATTTGAGTTTCCAAGTATTTTAGATTTGGGCTTTGTGCATGTGAGTTCAAGACCCAGCCCTATAATTGCAGCTTTTCTTTTCCTACTTCATGGTCCAATTAACATCCATAATTCTCATATTTTACTTACATTATTACCCTTTTTTTTTTTTGAAAAAACTTAAATTTAGGGGTGTAAATTGGGATGCTTAGTCCAATTGAAGCCCAAAAATTTATATTCAGGCTGGGTATTTTGGGTTGAAGAGAAAATTCATGTTGGAATTTTAGATTTTAAAGTTCAATACTTAGTGCTGAACTTAATTTGAGCTTTGGTTTAAAGCATAAGTCCTGAAATTTAAATTTTTTTTTATAATTTCAAAATGTGATTAAAATATTTTTTTTTTCTCTTAAAGTATCTTTAACAATAAAATAAAAAATAACTTATCCTATAATACATACAAAATATAAAAATATAACAAAAAATTACCAAATGCAACTTAAAATAAATTGAAAGAAAATTATAAAATTATATCGGATTAGCTAATGGAATTGATCTATTTGATAACCCAATAGATTAGACTTTGAGACGAGTCTACAATAAATATTTAGTCCAAATTCAATCTAATAAAAAATTAGATGTTCCAGACTCTGACTAAATTTGAACCGAATTTTTTCAAATGGATTTTGATCGAATTTTAAGCTTTTGGATTTTTTTCTACATTCTTACTTCAACTATTACCTTTCTACAAATATGAGTTTAATATGGTCGGTCCATATTATTGGGCAATGATTGAAAACTTTAGGGGCCAAAATATTGAATTACCAGACGAGGAACAGGCCTGAAACCTCAATACAAATTAATAAAAATATTGTTATATTATTCATCATATTGTTTTTTTTTTTTTTTTTGATGAAATATTCATCGTAGTGTTAAAATTTAGTGATAAAGAAAAATAATATATATATATATATATATATATATTATTTCGTTGGGCATCAACCAAAAGCGACCCAATAAGAAGAAAATTAGACAGAGAAAAGAAAAGGCACTTTATGAAAGGCCTCAAGGATATGGATCTCTCGCCTAATATTTTGGACACAAATGCAGAGACAATCTGGGCCTTCATGGTACGGAAAATGTGGGGATAAACTATTAGGTAATAGTAAATAGAGCTTTCCACTCCGTGGGGTTTTTTTTTTTTGTTTTCTAGAAGAAAGTTTATATAAAAACCAAAAGAGCAACAAACAAACACCATTTTAGCCGAGGGAGAGGGTTAAACAACCCTCCTTATCCTTCAGTAAGGCATCCAAAAAAGGCTCGGAATAACACTCCGGCCGAATACAACCAGTAACCTCATATAAAGCAGCCCACTTAGCCATAAAGCACTCCGTGGAGTTGTCTCTCCCTGCTTTGGAGTTTTTAATTTTAAGTTGATTAACATTTTAACTGAAAATTTTTGCAAATACAAAAAAGATTTTTGTTTTTTTTTACAAAAACAGAATAAAAAGATGATTGGAACTCGAATTGGTCAAATTTGGGAGGTACTGTTTGAGAATTGGATCGTTTTATTGGGGTTCCTTATTAGATTTTTCGCTATGATAGTTGGGAGTGGGACATTGTTTTTAACGCCAATTAAAAATATGACTATTTTCTTGCACAAAAAATATATATGACTATTTTAAAGTCTTATTGCATGCTGTTTTTCCTGTGTGTTCTTTACTGATTAGATTTTATATTTTTCAATAATTAGTATCTTTTTGGCTTCACTCATTTTGCTTTCTTCTTATCCACCAATGTTGTTAACAATTTATCGTTTATATTTGGATATTTCTACACTCTTTCTATATATAGAGAGAACAATTTTTAGAGTATATATAGTCAAACTATTTAATTGCTTCAATTTATCATATGAAATAAATATGAGAAAAAGTTCTAGCCATGGACAAGCCGGTTTGGCAATTCTATACCACTAGCTTTAAATTAATTCTACAAAATCTTTGAATTTGTATTGAAATATTTTGTGTTAATTTGGTTGTAAATTTAGGTTTGGGGTCAGATCAAATCCAATGTACACCATAGGATTGGCATAGAGTGGTTTATCAGCTGGCGCAATTGTGTGTATTCATTGTACTTTGTTATCTTTTTCTAAGTTTATTGATTTATATCATCTTGTTGTGTTGCAAACCCCAATTAGATGTGTAATTTGGTGAATCCAGTAGTAATTTTGTTACCTCGATCAAATAATTTGCAAGTCATACAGGGGTTGTCACAACAAATCTATAATATCATTGGTTTAGATCTGAGTTTTTTTATTTTTTTTAATTATTTTACTTGCTTGAAAACATTTTGTCCATTTCTATTTGTCTACTTCTCAATGGAAATATGGAAAGGATATATTAATGCCTATCTGTAAAATTGGATTTATACTACATAATATTTCTATTAAATTGGTTACAATATTTGTTACCTATAAACTAGAATGCAAAATACCTTATTATAAATATGATGAGTATGTTTTTGAAAATTATGTTCAAGGATTTTACTAGAAAAGAAAAATAGTTTTGAAAATGACCATCCAAACACATGGTATTTAAAAAACCAAACAGATAATTAAAGTTATATTAATTTTTCAGTGAGCAATTTGAGACATTATGGTATTAAAGAAACATCAGTGCTGGGAACCAAATTGTTATTCAAAAATATTTATCAATGACATGTGCCAATATATTATTAATGTAATCTAAAATGTATAAGTAAATCTTTAAATGGATAAGCAAAAAAAATAAAAAATTGTTGAATTATTTGGTGAACATTTTGATAAACATAACATTATTGTTAAAGAAAAGCCTTAAATAATATCAATTAGTCCTATTACATAGCCACTTTAGAAATGGAAGCAAATTACCGTAAATCCATTAAGACTTTAATAAAAACCAATCAAGCTAAACTTCAAAGAATATGTGGTAAAGAGTACTAATTCCATGAAACAGGTGTTGATTAGTCATTGTTGCATCATATATATACTTTGTGAAACTTTCATTAAATTCTTCATTATTTGCAATATAATATATAAAATAATTGAGAAATTAAATTGAAAACCCAATACCTAAATTTCAAACCTATGGTTCAATGGGTTGAGAATTGAGACTCAAAATGTCTGTACATTGTTAATCTACCTCTCACCGACCAAAGTCTAAAGAGGTTAATGGGTCCTTCTTTTTTTTCTTTTTCTCTTTAAAGGGTGTCTAAGCTTTGGATAGGGACTCATACCAGAATTCAAGGTCCAATAAGATAACCCAATATTTGATCCTATTTCACCATCAAAGGGAGCCAATTCATGTCTCTCTCTCCTGATCAATTTGTCTAACAAAAAGAGAAAGAGGGAATTGGGGAATGAGGAAAATTAAAAAATAAAATAAAATAAAAAAATGAAGGGGAAGATTAAATAAAGCTATCTCTATAGTGCTATTGCCTGTTAGGGGGAAATAATACAAGCATGAAGTAGATGTAAGGAAAAATAATAAAAAACAGTGCTGAAAATGATATTTCCCCACTTTATGTGTTCAAGTAAAAACAATGATAATGCCATGGGGACAGGCTTAACAAAGACACCCATCTATGATCCTGTCCAATGGCTGAGGAAAAAGAAATATCACCAATAAAGAAAACTTTTTTCTCAAATACAAATCCCAAATTTTCATCCCATAATTATGCAAAATTGTTTTCTACCTATGTAGACCCAAATCCTGTTGTTGATACCATATGATGCAGTTTTTTTAATTTTATTAAAAAACAAACCAACCTTGAAAACTTAAAGATAGAAGTGGGCTAAGCTAGTTTATTTACTTTAAAAATATAAGAGCATTTTCAATAGTTTTTTTTATTTAAAAAGCATAATTTTCAAAATAAAGAGCATATTTAATAATTTTATAAAATAAAGAATGTAATTTTTTATTTAACTTCAATGGTACTATTTATCACACTCTTTATTTTTCATTTTCTAATAAATAATCAATGCATAACATGAATATATAAAACATACAACCAAAAAAATAATTTTATATGTATAAAAGAAAAAAATTAAATATAATTATAGTTGTGCATTGAAAATTGCACAACAATAAATAAAATGCATTAAAAGTTGTATATAGATAGTGAGTTTGGCTCTCCAAATGTAGAGAATCAAGTCTCATTCTCTATTTTAACTTTTTAATTTAGAAAACTCATTAGAGTTACAAAAAGTTGATTGCTCTTTAAAATAGAAAAATTAAATATTTTAGAGAGTGTATTGGAGATTCTCTAACGTTGATAAACTAATCATGGAGATTAAAACTGAATAATATATATATAGTTACAATAATTTCCTAAAACAAATATCTCATTTTAATAAATAAAAGAATTATGCGTGTCACATATTAACTGTTATCACATTTTATATAATTTTTAGATATAAATTCAAATAACAATTGTCACTGTATTTTATATGTAATTATTATTTGTCACACAAACATATTTGATTTAGACTTAATAAGCACTATGCGATAAGAGATTAACTCGCATAATTAATATACGAGAGGCTTGTATCAAGATGATCTGACTTTTTTTAAATCAATTATAAATTTTAACTTTTAATTTTTAATTTTTTTAAATATGGGCCAAAGTTTACTATTTTTTCAAGCTAAATAATAAATTATAATTATTGTAGTTTAGAATATAGTTTTAAAAAAAAATCCTTTTTATCTGAGAATAACTGTTAAGTATAATAAGCATAAAGAGAACATGTATAAATTTCATTAAACCATTTATGCTGCATGCCACTACATTTATTAAAAAAAAGAAGGAAAAAAAAATGCACTTAGAGACTGAGTTGAAGTGGAAATAAAGAACTGCAGCACAATAGTTGAGTCAGTGTCCATGCTCTCTTTTTCACCAAAAAAAAAAAGTGTCCATGCTCTCTCTGCCACTTTATATCATATATCATATGTTGGAAGAGGAGGAGTCAAATTTCTCATTATGTGTGGGTTTTTTTTTGTTTTTTTTGTTTTTTCTTCTTTTTTTGTTTTTTTTTGGGGACTTCATTATGTGTGGTTGGGGAACACACAAAAACCCCAAGTCCCAACTACCTTCTCCCCGTTTTAATTATAATTGTCTTGTAAAAATATTCATTATATATATATATATATATATCTACTTTCCCTATAAAAAAAAAAATGCTACCAAATTAAGAGCTACCATTTATTAAAGCATTTCCTTTTATTACAACTGTTGAGACAAATTAAACCTTCAAATGTTATGGCTAATAATAGACTGTTTGCTTATTAATTAATAGTTGTCCAGAGATTAATTTTAGTTAATAACCCTATATGCCTAATAATTATGTATATACATGGGTCCTGGTCCAGGCTATATTTTAATTTGAAATATTATATGTTAATTAATTACCTACTATCCAAGACATGTGTTACAAAGAAAGAACAACGATAAGTATTATAGTTATGCACTGTATGCTTAGAATTAAAAAAGTATACATTCTATAAATTTGAACTTTCAAAAAACACTTTTAAAAGGTTATACCAGCATTTTTAATAAAATTTTTTATTTTAAAGATCATAATTTTAAATTAAAAAGCATTTTGAAGAATGTTAAAAAATAAAAGGTAAATTTTTTTTCCAACTCTAATACTACTCTTAGTTATAATTCATATTTTTCATTTTATTTTCTTACTCCATTCCATACACCATAGTATTTTAAAAAATAAAATAAAATATAAAATATAAATTTATTATTAATAAATTTAATTATAAATGTGTATAAAAAATTATAAAGTATTAAATAAATTTATTAAATATTTTATATAGAGAATATTTGGCTCTCTACATTTGAATAATCAAATTTTATTTTTTATGTTATTTTTTAATTTAAAAAGCCTACTGAAAATATAAAAAATAAGTTTGACAACTTAAAATAAAAAAGATTAAACTGGTAAATAGTCCATTAAAGATATTTTAATTAGCTTAACTTCAAGAATTATATATATTTACAATTTTATAATACTATTCAACCTAACTGGTGCGTAATTTTTAAAAGTCAAATAAAACAAAGGAAATTGATGAATTCCCATATGAAGGAAAAGTTCATCCCCTAAATTAAGCAGTAAAAAAAAGGGGGTAGAAAAGGAGCAGTTTTTACTGGGCAGTCCATGAAAATTTGAAAAGGGTATATTAGTTTGAAGAGTCTGGCAGTTAATTAAGGGACTGAATTTTATCTAGCTGGATAAATTTAGGTGGGGCATTTAGTAATCATCAACATGAAAAGGTAAATAAATAATTTCATCCCCTAATTGGAAAATGATATACAATGTATCATTTTTAGAGAATGGTCACTTTAATAATTTATATTCTATACTCAACTTTTAAAGAGTTCAAAATGTTAAATCATGGCCAAGAGAGAGATATATGAAGATGATATAGGGGGCTTTCACTTTTGATAATTTCTAAACAATATCCACAGCCCTTTTCCATTAGTTCAATATGCTAAATCATGGTCATAAATATAATATATATTTATATGCTCCACCAAACACCAAAAGTTAGGAAGTTTTGGATACATTCATGCATGGATTCACCAAAATGTACAACAAAAACTTTTTACCAAGGCCAAGCAGTACTTTCCTTTTTGTGTTACCAATATTTTACCTTTTTCTAAATGTTTATTGTGTACTATTGTATAAAGCTTTATGCCAATTCACAAAAAAAAGAAAGGAAAAAAAAAGGATAAAGCTTTATGCCATGTAAATTATAAAAATGGTGACCAATATCGTAGCTCTCAAAAAGTGTAAAGCAACTTGCAAAACATGCCTTAGGTAATTGTAATTCAAAGTGTACTTTGTTGCGTATATAACTTTTATTTTTTTATACTTTTTTTTCCATTATTTTATTTTTATTTTTTTAGTACTTGTGCACGGCAAAAACTTGTCTCTTATAAATTAAGCAAGTGAAGGAGATGAGCTATGAGCCTATGATGGAGGAACTTACAAGTTATAAAAATTTACGCTATATAATCTGAAATTTAAAATATTTTAATTTCCATTGTTTGAATATTTATAGAGAAATATAAAAGAAAATAAAACATAACATAAAAAACTAAGATAGAAGTGTATATATAATATATATCAAAATTAAAATTTTGATTTTGATTTTGATTTTCTTCAAAATATGTAAGAGATTCATTTTCTTTTCTTAATTTAACCTCTATATTAGGGATTCCAAACTATAGGATTAAGAACCATATATATAACTAAGGGTTTCAGTCCAAATTGAGTTTGGTAAATAACTCAAAATGTTAAAACCTTAAAAAAAAAAAAAAATCTCTGAATGTTTTTTTGATTTTGGAGGCGGGATTAAAAAAAAACATAATAGTTTTATCATTAAATTATCTCCATAAATACAGACTCAAAGTGTTATTTTTTTAACCTAAATTTTGGGTCGCATTGTAACATAATCTTAATGATTAATGTGATTTAATATAGTTATTTAAATAGAATGCCAAGCTTTATTTACATTGATTGACCTTGCTAAGAAATGCTGATGCAAGGCTATGCTAATTATATAATGTCATATAATGTAGCCGTGGCATTTTCAATAAATGTTATATATATATACAATAACTATATTCGACGAATATTTCAATAAATGTTATAGGTACTAGAAGGGGCATGAAAATAAAAATAAAGTCTTTGGTTCACAAAGTCATTGGAAGTTTCAAACTACCAATCTCTAGTACAATAATTGATATGAATTTTTTTTTTTTTTTGCTAAGAATATAATTGATATGAATTAATCTTTCAAAAGCCTAGCAAATACGTAAATGTGTTTTCTGGAAATATCTTTGGGGGAAAAAGAAATTAAACAAAACAGAAACAAACCATCATAATTAAAGACAAAGTACAAAATACTACATTTTATAGAGATAAAGAAGCGTGATATTATTCTTAGCTTAAAAAAAAAAAAAAAGTGTGATATTAGCCATCTTCTACAATTATGGCAATGTGTCGTGTGTTATTTGTGTTTGTGTTAAACAAAATTCATTCAAATCCGACATGTTAAATTTTTATATTAAAATATGTAAACTCAAACTCATTCATGAAATTATTGTATAATCCGTTAACACGTTAAATTTATTTTCAAAATTTATTTAAAAATAATAAAAAATATATTTGATTTATAGTTCATACTAAAAAANGTTTCTTCCTCCCCGTGGTGAAGGGTTTTATTTTTTTTAGAGTTAAGAAGAATATATGTAGCACTTATTTATTTTTTCAACTTCATACTACGTAGAAAATGTCTTAAATTTTTTGTACAGCTTACCTGAATATGTGTACGCCGATCGTTCGAGGTCTGAAAACTTTCTTTATAACTGCTGATATTAACTACATAATTGTTGAAGAAACAATTGCAGGTTTCAACGGAAGAAAAAAACGAAGCCAACTGTGAACGAACACAAAGGGAAGATCCAACCCGTTTGCCACAGGTATTTCCTTTATGTGTAACAAAAAGCATAAATTTATTTGTGCATTTAATTGACCCTGTATGTTTCAATGCAGTAGTTAGAAATGCAACTCCAATTTATTATGAACGCTGTGGAAGCTGTGGTATTTTTGTTGCAATTGTCAGTTACTGAATGTGACAAGACGGCCATGACTCATTATTTTTCCTTCTATTTTGCCATTTATGGCATTGAATATGGTTGGTAAAAGATTTCAATTTTCTTTGTTTGAACTAATATTGTCTCCTATTCGAACAAGAGTATACAGTAAATTTCTTAATAAAATTTTTCCTTTTTGACAGGCGCCTGCCCTAGAGCCTGCCATATCGCCTGGTAGCTGCTGCCCATGAAGACCCAAACGGCCAAATACATGGGGAAGAAATGGCAAAATCCAACTCCAAGACAGGCGCCTGCCTTAGGGCCTGCCTATTCGCCTTGGTAGCTGCTGCCCATGAAGACCCAAACAGCCAAATAGATGGGGAAGAAATGCGTGAATCCAACTCCAAGACAGGCGCCTGCCTTAGGGCCTGCCTATTCGCCTGGTAGCTGCTGCCCATGAAGACCCAAACGGCCAAATAGATGGGGAAGAAATGCCAAAATCCAACTCCAAGACAGACGCCTGCCTTAGCGCCTGCCTAGTCGCCTGCTAGCTGCTGCCAATGAAGACCCCCTCCCCTAAAACATGGGAAAAAAATGCCAAAATCCAACTCCAAGACAGGCGCCTGCCTTAGCGCCTGCCCTCGCGCCTGGGAGATCCTGCCTCTCAAACACCAAATGCCACCCAAAAAAATCCCTAAATTCCCATTTTCCATCCGGACAGTACCTAACCCGATTACCCACCTGATTTTAGTCTCAAACCCGACAATACCCACCCATTTTGAAACAAAAGAAAACATTTTCTTCAACCCCCAAATGCTGACCAGATCCTAAACCCGATGACCCACCCGATTTTCGTCCCCAATAAACATCAGTAACCTAGCTTCCCGAAAACTGTCTTTCGACTTTCGCACATTTTGCCCTCCCCCATCCCGTCCCCCTCCCCTCCCCGGCCCACTCCTCCTCCTCCTCCCCCTCCCGTCCCCCTCCACACTCGAAACGTGCGAAGACGTAAGCAAGCAAGGAGGAGGCAACCTCATTCCGTGCTACGCCTGCCCGGAGATTGAACACAGCACGCTGATACACCCCGTACAGATGAGCGTCGACAGCCCCAGGTATATCTTTAATTTGAACATTTTAGACAGGTGTATATATGACAAGTTCAAAGCATTTTCACCCAAAAAAAAATTATCTATGTTCAGTTTGGCATTCGAAAATAAAATTTACAGATATAGTGGAGAAACTGGGACTGATATTGATTGTATGTGCATTTGTTGTAATCAGTCAAGAAAGATATATATAACCATTTGGTAGACAAAGTTGTAGTGCTCACATTCGAGGTGTCATATTCATTGTGCAAGGGTATTATATCCTTAAGTGTTTAAACGCATTCAAACACTGCTGAGTAGATATATTCATCATTCATAATCTTCCTGACATCATGTTCATAAGCATAATAAACTTTAAGACATGCAAAATTTATTTTGATTGGGTTCATTATATTAGTAGTTTTGGCTGTGGGACTCATTTCCCCTGGGTAAGAATAAGTTCTTTATGGAATGGACAAGGCATATTCATGTATGAGTTTATTAACAGAATTGATAACAAAGTGCTTTATAATATTGACAAATAGTGTGGGAAAAATTTGGATTTTATTGAGTTTGTGAGACTGCATGCCTGAAAAATTTATCGAAGTATGTTATGGTAATGCCAGAAGCCATTTTTCATATGCCTCTGTATTGATCGTCTCAACTCTGATTTGTGAATAAATGTGGGTTGCTGTGATTAACCAGGATTGTTATGATGGACAGGGAAAATTCGAGGTACAATTGTGGTTACCAAGGGGATAATCTGCCCCTATAATATTGCTTGTTGGGAGTAATGGGACGAACCGGAAAACAACGTGGTGATGCTCAAAAGTCCAAAAAAAATCCCGGTACCATTCGTACTCGTGCATCATCTAGACCAAAATCCCGGCCATCCGCTCCATCTTCATCTCGTGGAAATCGACGTCTAGGAGATGAGACGGAAGAGGCGGTTACTGAAGCTGAAGCAGCACGTTTCACTTCTCGCGCCAATGCTAGGTGGTGTGTACAGAGGAAACAGAATTCCCTTGTGATTGAAAAATCCGTTAGTGGGGCGATTGATTCACTTCTCAAATTGACCGATGCTTTTGATTCGATAGGATGGGGTGGCGTACTTCAATTACCAAATACTTACTATCCTCAGTTGGTGTTGGAGTTTTATGCCAACATAGAAGGCAAAGACAAAGCGGGTGGTGAAACGGTTCTGTCTTATGTAAAGGGTCGACGGATTCAGCTCACTCGGGCAGTTCTTGCTGAGATTTTGGGTGTCAGTGATGAGGGTCCCGATTTTGTAATGCTCAAGGACCGTGTTAAATCTGATCCCCAGTTCAGGCTGGAGGAAGCTACTACCCGTTTGCACTACTTCCCGACTCCACGCCCGCCCAAAAATGGGACTGCATGCTATGACTTGGTTAATGGCACGGTCAATTTGGAAATTCGTCAGCGGGAATTGGTTCATTTGTATAGTGCGAATGTTATTCCTCGAGCAAGCAGTTTGAATGAGATCCGACTTGCCGACTTCTATTTGTTGGATAAGATGTTGAATGGGTTGCAAGGTGTTCCCGGAGTACCTCTAGCTTCCATCATTCTCCAACACATGCGTCAAACGGTGAGAGTTAAGCGGCTGGATAAGTCGTTGCCTTATCCACTGCTGTTGACAAAAATTTTTGAACATTTTGAGGTGGATGTATCTGGCGAGGATGTGAACACCACTCGGACTGCTGATGTGGTTACCGAGGCTACTCTCCGTCGTCACGGTTTTGTTAAGGAGCAGGGCAGATGGACGACAACTACACGGATGCATGGGATTGGTGAGGATTCCGTTGAGATCCCTCGTACAGGAAACAGGCCCAGTGACTCTTCCCAACCTATGGAGGGCCCTTCTTCTTCTGTGCCATTCTCTGTTGAGTCGTCATTTGAGCGCGTTGAGGCCATGTGTGCGAGTCTGGTTGCGAGCCAAAACAAAATGGTTGAACGGCAAGCCTTGATGGAGAGTCAATTGGAGCAACAAGCCGAGCAACTGCAGCGCATTTGGGCGGCAGTGGATCCTTCTACCCGGCCGCCTCCGTAATATCCGACCAAAAGTTATGTTGGCTGTTTTTTTTCATGCGCATGTCTTTTAGCTAAGCAATATAAATATTATTAGGGTGTTAACGTATAATGTATATCGGGTTTTGGTCTTAGCAAATAGTGCCTTTTTTGGTTATTTATCCCAACTAAAGTTCATATTTTGTTAAACATGTATGTTGTTAGAGGTAGTGAGATACCACCCTTGATTACTTGATTTCATATCCAAACGGTACATGTGTAACTAACATTGCTGGTGGTAGTTGGTTGGTAAAGAAGTCGATATCCCACATATATATATATATATATATTTTGTGCCAAATCGAATATGCAATATACAAAATTGTACAAGTTAAGTATTGCTCAAGGCATTCAATGAATAAAAGCAAAACACTGAAAGTGGTAAAATGATTTACAAATATAGTTGCTGTTTTAACATAGACTGAACACTTATTTTGATTAAATCATTTTAACTATAACAAGACCATGTATTGTTAGACCCTTTGAAAAGAAAACTTATAAAAATAAACTCTTTAAACTCCCTAAATAAGTGCATAAAAAAATTAACCACTCAATTTAAAACTGTACGTACTATATACCAAATCATGTGGTACACAAATTTAAACCCAAAAATTATTATTGATTTACAAATTAGAGTGACATCTTTAAATGTTTAAACATTTGTAATGAAAGCTTCACTATCTACTTATGGAACATTATTTATTTTTATGTTCATTCACTTATAAAACCACTGTAACTATTTTGTATAAGATATTTTTTTTGGAAAGCAGAGTTGGAAAAAACCATTGTGGAAAAAAAACTTCATGCCATGACAGGCGCCTGTCCTAAAGCCTGTCTTACCGCCTGGGGCCTTCTGCCCCTTATGGCCTAAATATAGTCACTTCAACCGTAACAAAAATTCATATGCCTTCCCGCCTTTGATCCTCATGCCCCGAAAGGGGAATAACCTCATTAAAAAATATAGGCACTTGGACTACCACCTGCCGTCCCGCTTGGGCCTTCCGCCTCTAATGCCCCGAAACACAAAAAAATGCTAAAAAAATGTTGCCAGGACCACCGGCGCCTGCCTTACCGCCTGTCTCTCTCTGCCCCTGATGCCCCAAAATTTAAGGAAAAAAATTATTTGCCTCAAATTTTTTCTTATGGTCTAATATTTATCTAAAATTTTTTATTTGTTCCATATCAGGTAATGTTGGAATCGAATTCAGTTCTTCATAATTGTGTAATACACGTTGAAAATATATTTATTTTCTTCCACATTTTGAAATATTTTTTAATTTTTGGTAATTATTAGAAATTGTTTCCCATATTCAGTAATTTTGTCTTACGTTGTAATAGTTTTCAAAATCCGTAACTTTCTTCCATACTTAGTAATTTTTTCCCATATTCAGTAATTTTGTCTTACGTTGTAATAGTTTCCAAAATCTGTAACTTTCTTCCATAATTAGTAATTTTTAGTCCATATTCAGTAATTTTGTCTTACGGTGTAATAGTTTCCAAAATCCGTAACTTTCTTCCATAATTAGTAATTTTTGGTCCATATTCAGTAAGTTTGTCTTACGTTGTAATGTTTTCCAAAATCTGTAACTTTCTTCCATACTTAGTAATTTTTTCCCATATTCAGTAATTTTGTCTTACGTTGTAATAGTTTCCAAAATCCGTAACTTTCTTCCATAATTGGTAATTTTTTCCCATATTCAGTAATTTTGTCTTACGTTGTAATATTTTCCAAAATTAGTAACTTTCTTACATACTTAGTAATTTTTGGTCCATATTCAGTAATTTGGTCTTACGTTGTAATGTTTTCCAAAATCCATAACTTTCTTCCATACTTAGTAAGTTTTGGTCCATATTCAGTAATTTTGTCTTACGGTGTAATGTTTTCCAAAATCCGTAACTTTCTTCCATAATTAGTAATTGTTTCCCATATTCAGTAATTTTGTCTTACGTTGTAATAGTTTCCAAAATTCGTAACTTTCTTCCATACTTAGTAATTTTTTCCCATATTCAGTAATTTTGTCTTACGTTGTAATATTTTTCAAAATTAGTAACTTTATTACATACTTAGTAATTTTTGGTCCATATTCAGTAATTTTGTCTTACGTTGTAATGTTTTCCAAAATCCATAACTTTCTTCCATACTTAGTAAGTTTTGGTCCATATTCAGTAATTTTGTCTTACGGTGTAATATTTTCCAAAATCCGTAACTTTCTTCCATACTTAGTAATTTTTTCCCATATTCAGTAATTTTGTCTTACGTTGTAATAGTTTCCAAAATCCGTAACTTTCTTCCATACTTAGTAATTTTTTCCCATATTCAGTATTTTTTTCCATAATACGTAATTGTGTCCAAAAAATGTAACTTTTTTCCATAATGTGTAATTTTTCCCATATGATGTAATTTTAAAATTGACATGTGGTATTTTTCTGACCATTCATTCATTTTCCCGCCCAAATCATTATTTCCCCCCATTTTTGCCCTTTTGCAACTGGTTTCACCGGTTTTTTTTTTTTCTTTTCAAAAAACTTTTTGCCATGTGTCATACATAGAAGAGGGTCTCCAAAAGGATTCATTTAAAAAGGTTTCACTTGAGTGGGCTCCTACAAATCCAGGATCAAACTCAAGAGAACTTTCTGTGGGGTCTCCAGCCATGAACCCTCCGATGGGAGTAACTGTCAATCAAAATATCGGTCAAATTTGAAAATTTTTTATTTTATTATTTTGTGCATTTACAAATTTATCCCCCATTTGTTATGGTTTTTCTATTATTCCATCGGTTATGATATACTCTCATGCACCAATTTCAGAATTCCAAATTTCGGCCCCTCCCCCTTCTTCTCCCCCGACCACGGCATCTTCCTCCCTCTGCCTCGTGTTCTTCCTCCCGCCGCCTTTTTAGTAAATCTAGCGGCCGTTGTTCTTCCTCCGCCACCGTTCCTGTTTTCTTCGGCCAAAATCACTCCTCCGCCCCTGTTGTCTTCCTCCCCTATTATCTTCGATTCGACCCAAAAGAAAACGCCGGCCTTGAATCTCCGGCCCTGTTTTCTTCCTTCGCCCCTATTGTGTTCCTCTGGCCTCGAGTATCTCTGGTTCGACGGAGAAGCAAATGGCGGCCTTGCATCTACAGTACTCGAGTTTCCGAAGCTCTCTAACAAATCACAAAAGCAGTCGGCTGAGGTAATCTTTCCATCGCAAAACGAGTTTGCCTCTATTTTTTTCATTGGTTACGAAATATCAATCAACAATTTTAATTTTTTGATAGGAATTGCTTAAAAAATTGGAACCCACGGATTTTTAGCTGTTTTTCAAAAATGTTGAATGTGAAACGTTGAAGGTCCACAACAGGTAACTTAGTTTTCATTTGGGTTGTTGTGCTCTGCACTGGTAGTTTATTTTTATTATGCATACTGTTTATTATTATTTTTGTATATGGCATTCCAAAGCATTGTTGATCATGTTGATATTTTGTTTGATTTATTGCCTTTGTGAGTTTATTTTGTCTCTGCTGCATGTTTCTAACTTGTAAGATTTCTGATGGTTGAATTTGATGTTGCCTTGGAAAGTTGGCAGAGGTTGATAAGAAATAAGCAAAAAAAAAAAAATTTGATGGAAAACATTTTCATATTTTTCCATCTTCATGACACTCTGTTGTTGATAGACATGTTTTGAAGTGGAAGGATTGAATGAAGATCCAACAAACGTCTTTGAAATAACTTTTTTATTCAGTTTTGTTCTTCTTCTTGAAGTGTAACTTATAGCTCTGTTTTTTTTGCATATAGATTAGCCATTGATTTCAATTGTCCTTTTACCTTTTTAAGCATAATTGAGTTAAGCATCACAGTGATATTGTTTACCATTTGGTACTTTTTAACTTAGATAATTGTGCGATTTACCATGTTTTTAAAGCAATTTGTTTAAGAAATGTTCTCTTCTCTACTTCTTGCTGGAATCATACGTGAGTTGGACCACTTCTGTAAATGATGTTCTATGGATTTACCAGCATTTTAATTGTTTATGCCTGACTGTCGTTCTTGTTTTTGTTTGCAGTGCTACCCATATCATCTCTGTTTCCATTCCTTTATTTCATGGTAAGTGTGTATTCATTTCAAATTGTTATTTCCTTCATTATACTCATCGCTAGATAGCTTCCAATATTTCTAGCATTTTCCATGCCATCGATGTTCTTATAGTCTTGCAATTCTATTTGATTCGTCATGTTTATTTTAAATTTGGATAATATTAATAAAAAAAAACAGATATTAGGATTTTCTAAGCAATATTTATATTTGCTACAGAATCCTTCCTTCGTATTAGTTGTTGGATAACTGAATCTCAAATTTTTATTTTCTAAAAAAACTTTGAATGCTAGCTTTTAACTATAACTATATAATGGATTTTTTTATTTATATCCATATAAAATCATATAGCTATTAACTAAAATAAATTACAATTTTGGGTTCTGCCATGGTAATGAAATTAACATATGGTTAAGTTCTTACTTGCCAGTACCATATATTTATTATATTTTTCATGTTAAGCATGCATAAGTTGTCAAAAGTTTGGTTATGAAGAAAAAGATACTGGGATTATGTTTTAGCTCTTAAGATTTAATCTTCATATAGTTGGATATGCAAGAGTTGTGGGAATACATTTATTATTTTATTATTTCTTATAGTAGACAAGGCACATAAGAAGAAAGGGTGTGGAAAGAGTAGAGGTCTTCGTTTGGCATAAACAAGGCAAGCTGGTTAGAGTTGAAATATATATTTATGAACATACAATAATGCGAGCTACTAGAAAGAATAGCCAGCTATACATCACTGATGTTGGGTGCAAAATTTGGAAAGCGGAGAGGAATCTAGACTGGTTAAGATGTACCAGCTTACGCACTATAACAAATAGAAAAAGAATGGATAAATGAAAATGCAAAGGAGGCATATGCAATTTTTTTTTATGCAGACTACTTATATTTTAGCATATATTATGATGCATCATATGATATTTAGACTTTATTTCCTGTAGGAGGCTTTGGTAGAGCTTAACAGCCAACTACCTGTAGATGAATTTGGTGTACAATTGATAGAGGAGCATATTTATGAATCCGTTCTTTGCCCTTCTCAATTTGGATTTTCATGTGGTTTAGGATCAAGGCGTAAGAAATGCAAAGGTGCATCTTTTGAGGTTGAAATTCTTCGCGCACAACTTGATATTACAAATCAAAACCTGACCATTTCAATTAGAAGAGCTGAAGAGGCAGAGCATCAAAATGAATTGCTTCTTTAAGAGGCAGAGCATCAAAATCAAAACCTGACCATTTTGTATATGTTTTTGTGCATATATGATATTAGAAATTTAGAAGTGTATGTTGAAAGCAACAGGTGGCCTGATATATTTTGTAGGTCTACATGTGACACCATTTGAAGCTATTTTGTGATAGATTAATATTTTATATATGCTTCTTTACATATATGATAATAGATGGTTAGAAGTGATTGTTGAAAGTAACAGCTGAACATATTTTTGTATGGGTTACTTGAGATACCATTTGATATGTATTTTTTGGAATTGCAAATTGTAATATTTAAATATTGTTTTATATTATATTTTTTCAATTTTTATTTTTTTACTTTTACTTCAATGTGAGATCCATTATATATAAGCAGTATTTATATGCAACAATATGACTAAGATCAGTGACAACGAATTAACAAGTGAAACTGATAAGGAAATAGTGGTGACTAGTGTTTCAACTTTTGTGACCATTGTTTATGTTATCACAATTATTTACAACAGTACTAAAATTAGCGAAGACTTTTACTTATTAGTGGGCCAGTGTTTACATGACTGGCAAAATAAAAATAAAAAAGAAGGAATTACAAAGAAAGCAGAGAAACGAAACATAAAAGATGTCTAAAAAATGATGTCCCAAAAAATACCAATATTTGTAAAAATGAATCAAAATAAACAATTTTTTTTAAATATACAAGTAAATACATATATATTTTTTCCGAACAATAATTAATACTATTTGAGAATTCGAATATACAATATGAAAAGTATACATTTGCATTTATATTTTGAGTATTATTTAAGAATTTCAATAATGTATAATGCTAAAATTTTAAAAATAAATATTGTTGCAGTTCTAAATTTTCATAAATATATATTTTTATGAAATTTTTTAAAGTCTAATAACATATATATTATTAGATTTTCATATTTTACAAAGAAAAATTATGCAAATATAATATTTATACTTCTATGATATATAAAACGTTAATATATTAATTTGAAATTATGACAATTTAAAATGTGTAATGCTACACATACTAAAATATAAGCCAAATTTATTTACTAAATAACACATATTAAAAATATAGCATATTCATATAACCTAAATATAAATAAGTGACTCTTAAATGGATAAGTGAATCAAAATAATAAACCAATTAAATATTGACACATCATCTGCCACATCATTTGGTAGATTAATTTGATCAATATATAATATTATTGATTTACAATTTAGAGTTATAATTAAGTAAAATTAAGAATCGTGTTCTTATTAAGTTCAAAATTATATAATTTAAACAATATAATTTTAATATTATCAATGATAATTAATCGTAATTTTTTACTAATCAACTAATTTATTATTTAATTCCTATTATTGGTCATATTTTTTAAATAAATATAAAATTATATAATTTAATACATATCAAATAACACATATACATATTTTTAGTAAATATAGTAGAAAAATAATATATTTTCTAATTATAATTAATAGCAGAGACTATTTGTGTATTTCTATGTTATTTATTTGTGTTGTAAATAGATTAACACTTTACAGTATCATATTTTATTGGGATCTCATATAAGTTGATTCATATAGTATGTTACTTATAGACCTTAAGCACTCTATAAAATTTAAACCATAGGGCCAATAAGAAACATATATTAACAAATTCGATAACCCATTAAATATTTAGTAATATTGTATCTTTTTGTGATATTGGTCCATATTCGGTAATTTTATCTTAAAGTGTAATATTTGTCCAAAATACGTAACTTTGTTCCATATAAAGTAATATTGGTCCATATTCGGTAATTTTGTCTTACAGTGTAATATTTGTCCAAAATACGTAACTTTATTCCATATAAAGTAATATTGATCCATATTCAGTAATTTTGTCTTACGGTGTAATATTTGTTCAAAATAAAAAACTTTGTTCCATATCAAGTAATATTGGTCCATATTCAGTAATTTTGTCTTATGGTGTAATATTTTCCAAAATAAGTAACTTTGTTCTATAATTAGTAACTTTTTCCTATTTTTGGTAATTTTGTCTTACAGTATAATTTTTTTAGAAATTCATAATTTTGTTCCATAGATAGTAATATTGGTTCATATTCGGTAATTTTGTTTTACGGTGTAATTTTTTTCCAAAATAAGTAACTTTGTTCCATAATTAATAATTTTTTTTCATTTGCGGTAATTTTTTCAAAATGCGTAACTTTGTTTCATACATAGTAATATTAGTCCATATTCGGTAATTTTTTTTACGGTGTAATTATTTTTCCAAAATACGTAATTTTGTTTCATAATTAGTAATTTTTTTTCCATTTTTGGTAATTTTGTCTTACAGTGTAATTTTTTCCAAAATACATAACTTTGTTCCATACAAAGTAATATTGGTTAGTATTCAGTAATTTTGTCATACGGTGTAATTTATTCCAAAATATGTAACTTTGTTCCATACATAGTAATATTTGTCCATATTTGGTAATTTTGTCTGACGGTGTAATATTTTTTAAAATACGTAACATTGTTCTATAATTAGTAATTTTGTCAAAAATACGTAATTTTTGTCCAAAATAAATAATTTTCTTTCATACTTTGTAATTTTTTTTTTCCATATAATATAATTTTAAAGTGGACACGTGACAGCTTCTTGGCCTTACAGTCTTTTCCCGCCCAAATTACATTTTTTCCCCATTTTTTTCCAATTTGCAATCGGTTATACCTATTTTTTTTTTCAAAATCAAAATTGTCAAGTGTCATTCAATGAAAGAGGTCTCCAAAGAGATTCACTTTACGGAGGTCACTTGAAAATTTCCCACAAATCTGATGAGCTCATTTTTTTTTTCTTTTTTTTTTTTTTTCATCTTTCATAGTTAATAATATTAAAATAAATTATATGTAAAATTTATTTTGGGATTTGTGTATTTATGATTTTATTGTCAATTCTAAATCAGATTGAGATTTTATTTGCGATTTATGTACATTTGGGATTTATGCTTAATAATATTAAATGAAAATTATAAAATTGTATGTGGATTTATTTATTTATTTATTATTATTATTATTTTGTAAATTCACTTTTGCTGTGAATTTTTATTTTTTCTTCATCTTCTACACTTTTTATATGTGGATTTAGAAGATGAATTGATGAAGAGATGAAAAAACTGTGTAATGCACTTGAACTGGACTTTTATTTTGCAAAGAAGTGAGAATAAATTAGAATTTTAATGTTTTTTTTTTTTTGTGAATTTAGTGTTTTTTTTTTTTAAATGGGGTCAATATTCATATTTCATTAGTCAACCTTTTCATGTTGTTATCTAAATTATTAATTTAATTGATCATTATAAAAAATTATATTATGTTTTAAAAAATTTATAATTAAATTTAACCTAATCCAGTATTGTACCAAAAATATGATAGTATTAAACATATTCAATTTTGCTTCATCAAATTTAATCTTGTTTTTTACCAAAAAAAAACAAATCTAATCCTGTTATTTATATCCTATATCTAACATGTCAAACGTAGTCATAATTAAAAATTTATGTACATATTATTTTTTCNTCCTACAATGTAGGTACTCCAAAAAATGTTCAAAAAAAAAAAAAAAAAAAAAAAACTAAATTAATGAGAAGGAAAAAAAATACAAAAAAGTGTTTAAATAAATACAAATATTGAAAGGGATAATTTTACGAACACCTCCTGATTTTAGGCCTTAATTTAAATTAGACCTGCAGGTTCTGAAAATTTCTTAAACACCCCCTACACCGTAAAAAGTCAGTAACTCTGACAGTATCAGAGTGCTAAATGACATTAGTACCCTTATTCTAATAAAATAATAATAAATTTTAAAAAAAATTGGTTTTTTAAAAAAATAAAAAAATTAAATTATCTCTATCTTTCTCTCTCCTATATTTTTTTTTTCTCATTTCTCTTTTCTCTCCCCATTTCTCCTCATTACCAAAACATCTTTTTTTTCTTTGGTCTGCACCAATTCGAAGAACCAAGCCAAAAAATAAAATTTATATTACTGTGTTTATTAAACCAGGAAAAGAAAGGGAAAAAAAGAGAAAGAAAGGAAAGAAAAAAAAAAAAAGAGGGAACTTGGTGCGGGGAGAGAAGAAGAAGAAGAAAAAAATGAAAGAAAGAGGAAAAAAAAAAAGAGTTGGCCAAACCAGAAAAAGAAAGGGAAAAAAAAGAGAAAGAGAGGAAACGAAAAAAAATAAAAAAATGAAGAGAACTGGGTGCGGGTGCGAGGAGAGAAGAAGAAAAAAATGAAAGAAAGAGGAAAAAAAAAAAGGAGTTGGCCAAACCAGAAAAAGAAAGGGAAAAAAAGAGAAAGAGAGGAAAGGAAAAAAAATAAAAAAATGAAGAGAACCTGGTGCTGGTGCGGGTACGGGTGCGGGAAGAGAAGAAGAAAAAAATGAAAGAAAGAGGAAAAAAAAAAAAGGAGTTGGCCAAACCAGAAAAAGAAAGGGAAAAAAAGAGAAAGAGAGGAAAGGAAAAAAAATAAAAAAATGAAGGGAACCTGGTGCTGGTGCGGGTGCGGGGAGAGAAGAAGAAAAAAATGAAAGAAAGAGGAAAAAAAAAAAAAGGAGTTGGCCAAACTAGAAAAAGAAAGGGAAAAAAAGAGAAAGAGAGGAAAGGAAAAAAAAAGAAAAAAAGAAGAAGAAGAGGAAGAAAAAATGAAAGAAAAAGAGATAGAAAAGATAAATTTAAATTTTTAGAATTATTTTAGAAAATTTTATATTAAATGACTGTTATGCCCTTTTGTAGTTAAAATTAACAGAATTTCACCAACGGCAGGGGGTGTTTAAGGAATTTTCAAAACCTGGAGTCTAATTTGAATTAGGGCCTAAAGTCAGGGGTGTTCGTAAAATTATCCCATATTGAAAATCAAAACAACATATCCTACTAAGCAATCAGGCCTCATTAAAATTTGTACAAGAAAACCTTATTTATAACTATAATAATCATCGTCATCACCAAAAGCACATCTTTTATTAATAATAAAAAAAGAAAGTACAAAGCGAACACCAAATAAAGTGAACTTCAAAACAGCCATTAAAATTTTGCTGCACAAAACTACAATGGAAAAAACCTCAACAAAGAAAATTAATATTGTGAAAACAAATAACCCCAATGAACGAAACCAATAATTTTTCTACCATGCTGTACATCATAAAAATGAAAAGAAATATAAAAATATAGTAAAGTGAATTGATAGGTATAAAAAGTTAATATTTTTATACTATATTTTATATTGGATTTTAGCTAGTTTAGAATTAATTGTAAATGAGAAGTATTGAAATATTATATTTTTCTATTTTCAGTGAAAGAAGGCAAAAGTTGGGATTACTGTATTTCTGCGCAATCTTTACTAAAAAAATCATATATGAAGCTACACTTTGAGGTTTTGTGCATTTCTAATTGCAAATGATTTCTGATTCTCTAGGCTTAAATTCTGTAAAGTTTCATTGCAATTGGATTGGCCAATCAGTACTAGTTTGATATACAAGATCAACATTTTCAACAGTTGTGGTAGACTTACACTCTTTTGGAAAAATTGGAATTTGACTGTCTTCCCGATGTCCAAACTGTGCGATGAAGATATTTCTAGAAAGCTAAGACATAGACTTAAATTTTTCAACTAGAATCAATAGATTTTGAGTTCATTTGGTCATCCAATGTGTTCTTGGAATATGATGACAAACATTGAAGATATAAAAGGAAAGTGTCTTTGCCTACTAGGATGACACCTATGCATGGACTGCCAAATCATTACACTCCAGCTAGGTGTACAACTATTGCCATATCATATGCCACATGGGAGGTCAAATTATGTAATTATATTAATTAGAATAATAATTAGAGAAGAAATTAGAATTAGAGATAAATTGGATTCCTAAAGGGATTTAGATTGTTTCTTATCTAAGTGTGATTGAGAGGCACCAAATGACTTTAACAACCCTAGATGGCCGGCCATATCAAGGTTTAATAGGAGTTTATGATAGTAATAATATATTATCTCCTATTAGATTGGAATAATATATAGGGTTAGAGAATGACTATAGGGGTTTTCCTAGGTTAAACTTATGCTATAAATACCATGCACCTTATAAAATAAAACACACACCATTCATTTCTACAGCCCTCACGGCTGCAATTCTTTTCCTCATTCTCACAGCAACAAAGTTAGAGTTATAGGTTTTATTTCAGTTTTCAAAGGTTTTTATATAGAGGAATTCTGCTACACTAAGTCTTGATCAAGGAAGAATTTTGGCTAGCTTGTGGAAGACTTCAACCTTGCATCTTGAGGCATAGTTTGGAGAAGCAAAGAGGAGAAGGATTGGAGATCAAATTCAACAGCCATCAACCTTTGGATTTGTTTCTTTGCTCTTAATTTTCTTTGTTGTTTAATCTATGTTTTCTTTAGAGTATTTGATGGATATTCTAGAGAACATGTGTAACTAACTCTCTATAAAGATTATGATGTAGCCTTATTATGACTATTTAGTTCTTAATGCATATTTAAGTTTGATTCATATTCATGGTTAAAATTTCTTTGTAGTTCTTAATGCTTTCATTAAAAGGTGGGTAGATCAATATTGGCTTAGGAATAAAGGATATAATATGGATGGACAATGAAATACATGGTTATAGGAATATTGCATGCCTTAGTGACAACTTTGACAAGAACTTATTGGGTTTGCATGTCGTAGGGCTTAAATTTTGGTATTTAGATTAGGAATGATTAAATACCTTGTGCTTGCTAGATTAAAATGCATTGAGGAATCAACTTATAGTTACTTGTGGTCAAAGGGGGGTTAACCTTAGAATCTATCATGCATTAGGGCTAAATATGTGTAATAGTGGTGAAGTCGTAATCCTTGTTTTATCAAATCTTGAACTTATTGCTTGCTGCCTTGTTTCAATTTTAATATTGCTTTCATTTAATTAATGCTTTGATACTCAAACAAACAAAAAACAAACAATCCCTTTTACTTTTATTAATTAAGTTAACAATTGATTTATTTTCAGAATTGGAGACATTATTCCCTGTGAGATCGATATCGATTTTCTCAAAGAATACCACTTTATTACTTGTTAGTTTGTGCACTTGCAAGTTATCAATTTTCATGAACCACGGGGAAGCACTTGAATAAGAGACAACAAAGTTGACAATGCATCGACAACCCAATTACCCTTTTTATATATATGGGAGTACTAAAAATGAATGCTAGAACATAATCAACGCAATGTGACACATCTAGCTTATAGATGTCATGGGATGCCCAAGGAAAGGGAAGCCGAAAGATTAATCATCTATGTAGAATCCACCTCAAGCCATAAATAGTCCCAATAACAGTTTTTAACATATTCTAAAAATGCACAACAACCGAAAAATCAACCTTGAAAGCAAAAATGATCTCAAGATCAATAGCAAAACAACTCTTGACAAAACCTCTACAAGAACGAAAAACCCCACCATAACCACCCATTCTAGGATGACCTAAAGAATAACCATCCGTCTTCACCTTAATCCAACAAGGATAAGGAAGAACCCATTGCACTATCATGATCTTAGGAGCTTTAGCAGGTCAGCTAGAAACTCCAAGACTACAGAAACAACTAAGATCCTTAACTGAATTAAACATCACACGGGATTGTAAAGAAATAGCTTCGTGAATAGCATTCCTAACAAAAGAAAGGACCCTAAACGAAGTTATAAACCCTACATATGTAGCTTTTGATTCCTAAAAAGATGAAATAGCAAAAAAACAAGCAAAAATAGTTGACAACCAAAGATTAAACCACTGGGAACATATAGACACCTTGAATGCGATCCCAAACACAAAGGTTAGAATCAAACCAAACACCAATGCAATCCTAAATTACCGTAGAATATGGGCAACGAATACAAAGGTTATCTTACAGCACAAATAAATTAGCGAAGCCATGGAAATCCGAGTACAATAAAAGCCTAATGAATAGGAAGCCGACCATGCAAAATTCTCCAAATAAAGAAAAGAAAGATATGGAAGGAGGAAAATAAAAAGTCTCAAAATGAGCCTTGCCCAAGGAATAATAGCATGCAACATCAATTTAGAATAAACCTCATTATAAAATATCCAACCTGAAGAATATGGAATCCAAACCAATTTATCCAAAGGTTTTATACTAACAAAAGTTTGATTGATACAACAAAATAAAGTAGGAACAACTAAAAAAAGATTAAAGGAAGCATCAATTTACTAAATTCATCAATAACATTTCTAACAAGAACATTTGGATCCAAAATATAGTTAGCATTCAAAATCGAATTAGAAATTGGCAAACCAAGTCAATACCTATTGTAGTGGTGCAAAATCGCAGGTATTGAATAATTCAAAGAAATAAGAGAATATAATTCAATGAGTAATTCTTATTTTCCAACAGTTTTTGTGTCCTTCCTAATCCCTTTCCTTTCAACTCTCACATTTTACTTATACCCTTGTGTTTGACGCCTTTATGAATTTGTAACTGCCCAATGAATGCTGTTGAAGATGATTAATTCTCATGATTGCCTAAGAATTAACTAAGCTCGGAATGGTTACAATTGGCATTTCACCTCCCTTCGGCACTTGTTAGAACTCTTCAGAATTGGTGTTTGAGCATCATTGACATGTATTAAAGATGCCTCGGCTTGTTCCGAAAGAGTCAGGTGTTCAAGGTGCCTCAGATAGTTTATATTGAGACACTTTATTCAGAGCCTTGGACCTATGAGCCTCAGACATGTTAGCCTCAGTCATTTACACATTTCAGCTTCAGACTATGCTTAGCCTTTCTTGTCTCAGATATATGTCTCAGACGTTGTTGTCTCATCCTTTCTTGGCTTTGCTCGTTGCCTCTGAAAACTTCTTCATTCCTTTATGGCTCAGACTTTTAGGCCATCTGGTATGCTCGGAACTTTAGAGTAACTATGATGAGGACATCAAGCTATACAGAGGAGGTGGTCCATATGATGGGTTGAGCTATCCAGGAGGTCCAGTGACACGTAGCGGAGCCAAGCAATTCAAAAAGGCTTTGGATCTTTATATTCAACAAGCTTTGGATAGAAAGTCTGGGGAAGCTATGGATGGTCCTAGGGTGTCTACAGGTATCAATTTGTTGAGCTATTAAAGAGTAAGCAAGCATAGGCTTATGGAATGCATGAGACCCATGGAGCAATCATGGACCATGGGCCTGAAATTATCATGTAATTTAATTTATTAGTTTAGGATATATTAGTCTTTTATTTCCTATTTATTTAGGGGTTTATTTTAGGATTTATTTCCTAATTTCTAGGGTTTATTATTTAGGAATAGGAAACCATATTTGGAATACATTGTTTTCTTTTTAAAAGGCCAATTCGGCTAGCAATAGAACATACATATTATTCAGCAAATATTGTGAGAATTATTGTCTCTTCTCCTTTGTTCTTCTAGTTCATGCCTATGGATTGTCTAAGGATCAATTTTCCAACTTATCAATCAAAGAGCGAAGCTTTGATTGTGGCATTTATAGCAAGGTTCTTGTCTCTTCCATAGACAACGGGTCAAGCTTCCATACTAAGGTTCCAATCTCTCATTAGATTGAGGTCGAAGTCAACTTCGTAACAATTGAACCATTATAGAATGATCTATTTCATTGCGATTCACATCAATATGAATGTCCGAAACCTTAATCACTCCCTCAAAAGGTTAATGTCTTTACTCCCTCGAAAAGTTTAGTGCCTTCACTTATTCATAAGGTTTTAATACATGTACCTTACTATCGTAGACAACTGAGGTTTACTTTTAAAAAATATCTCAAACTAACCTTCAGATATGAAATAGTATCCACAGTTAGCCCCCACTTCGTGAAGTGACGTGTCAATTCATGTAGATCAATCCGAATCCTCAACTAGTTTGAAGATCTCAGCCTCAAATTAATCCTAACTTCTGAGGCCTTCATTGAATCGGGTCTCCATTTCGAAGAAGAAATAATTTCGACAGGTTTTAGCGATTTCCTTAAATTCTATGCCTTAAAGTGCTTTGGACTAAATCCTGACAGTTGGATTCACTGATGGTCAAATCTCCCTTTGGAACTCATCAAAGTACCAGTGCTTCTTTTTCTTTTTAGATTGCCGACTCAACCAAGAACCTTCCTTTTTAACTTCCGAGGAACAAACTTTAGTGTTACTACTTGGGTGTTACTGCATGGAAAGCTGCCTCTGAGGAACTTAGCCTAAAAATCCCCTGTTATGGCAAACTTGGAATCACCACCTTCCTCCAATGGTGGCATCTCTTCTTCCTCCTCCTTTTCATTCTCAGACTCATACTCACCTCCCCCATTTAAAATCATTACACACGGATTAGGGCACTCTCGAGCCATGTTACCCCTGCCCAAACACTTAAAACATTTAATATCACGACTTGGTGTATTTAAAGTGTCGAGTTTACCTGAAAATGGGCTAGAGCCGGTCTTAACCTCCTTAGGCTTTTCTTGTTGTGCCACAGACCTATCCTTCCAAGTAGGCATGTCTTCATGTCTATTCCAATTTGGTTTGGAATATGTTCCTACACATGAGAACCCATGGGTTTGCTTGGTTAGCTTAAGTTGCCTCTCAATTTTAATTGCTTTGTCCACCAACTCTTCCATCTCCACATAATGTTGTAATTCTACCAAGTTAGCTATCTCACGGTGTAACCTGTTTAAGAAACGTGCCATGGTCGCCTCTCGATCCTCCACCACATTAGCACGAATCATAGCTATCTCCAACTCCTTGTAGTACTCTTCAACACTTTTGCTGCCTTGTGTAAGCCTCTGTAATTTATGGCACAAGTCCCTATGATAATAGGTCGGAATGAAACGCTTCCTCATCACAGCTTTCATGTCATCCCAGGTTTCAATCGGTCTCTCACCATTTCATCTCCTGCTAGTCACTAATTGATCCCACCAAACAACAGCATAGTTAGTGAATTCAACAGCGGCTAGTTTTACCTTTTTAAGCTCGGAATAATGTTGGCAATCAAATACCATCTCGACCTTCTTCTCCCACTCGAAATAAGCTTCTGGATCATTCTTTCCTTGGAATGATGGTATATTCATTTTGATGTTGCTCAAGTCATCATCTTCCCCACGATACCTTGGTCTATTCACTCGGCCTCCATAGTCCTTGTAGTATGGACCTTTACCGAATTCTTCTTGTGTTTCCTCCATGTCGGCTTCATAGTCGTCTTCAAAACCAGGTTGATTGACCCACTTTCCCCTTATGGCAGCCCGTGGGTGACCACCCCTATAGCCTCCACGTTGTGGTAGGTCTTGATTGTCACCTCGTTGTGTGCCCTGCCTATTCTCCACTCGGTGTATTCTTTCCTCTAGTCCATCAAATTTTAAATCCATTTTTGATTCCATCCTAACACTCATTTGCTCAAACTGTCTTGTCATTGCCTCCATGATTGCTCTCATATCATTAGAAGCTTCGAACCCTATAGGTTGAGAAGTTTCATCTTGTTGTGACATGACTTCAGACCTGCAAAATTAGTTAATAATGGACCTCACAATTCACTCCCTCACGTGTTTCACTCTAAATATTGGTACTCCACTCGTGTTTACGCTCAATTCAGATTTACGGCTACGTCCAAATCACAATCCAACCTTTCAAATCAAATTACTAACTAAAGTTTGTAGCAAGATTATAGAACAAAGAAAAAGAGAATGAGTTCAAATGACCAGAAGGAAAAAATATATATATATATATATATTTTTTTTTTACTAGGACTGGTTAGGTCCAAAACAACATGTTTAGGACCAACAAACTATAATCTAAAGAAAAAAAATTAAGAAGTGATTTTGTACATTTTTTTTGGGACTATCTCACAGATTAGGCCAGGCGCGACCCCAGGCGCCTGCTACTGCGATTTGGCTTTGTTTTTTGGACTAGCTCACAGATTAGGCCAGGCGCGACCCCAGGTGCAACCCCAGGCGCCTGCTACTGCGATTTGGCTTTTTTTTTTTTAAAGAAAAACAAAGGACGAAGATAAAAGAACAAAGAACTGAGATCAAAAATCAAGGAACAGAGATCAAAGGTCAAGGAACAAAGAAAACAAAGCAAGAATGCTAATGGTTATGGATTAAACAAAAGGAAACAAAAAATATTAAACAAAATGAAAAAAAACAATGAGGAAACGGCAAACCCTAATGGTTTCGTTTTTTTTTTCTTTTTTTGATTTGCGGAGAACAAATTAAAGATAGATAGAACCTGTAGAATCCGTGCTCTGATACCAACTGATGCGAATCCTAGCGGAATGGATCGTTCTACAATGGTTCAATGGTTTACGAAGTTGACCTCGACCCACAATCCAACGAGAGATTGGAACCTTGGTATGGAAGCTTGACCCGTTGTCTATAAGAAAGACAAGAACCTTGCTATAAACGCCACAATCAAAGCTTCGTTCTTTGATTGATAAGTTGGAAGTTTGTTCTTTAGACAAACCAAACAAGAGAGAAGAATAATTCTCAAATAATTGCAAAAATCTATTCTATTCATTATGGCTCGATTACTAGTCACGGGACCTCTTGGATAGCTCAAACCATCATATGGACCACCTCCTCTTATGGCTCGATGTCCCCATCACCTTACCCCTACCCCTCGACTAAACCAAGCAAGGTGCCAAGATTTGGTTGGCTCAAGCATTGTATTTATATTTCTTGGGGCCCAATTTCTAATGCTTGGTCTTATGTCTGGTCTGATCTCTCACCCGAACTCTCAGACTCTGAAGGCGGCGCCTCCTCTATAGGTGAAGTTATTAAGCTTGGTGAGTACGATCCCCCATTGAGGTGTTCGGACACCATAACTTTCGAAGTCATCAATATAATTCATACATGCATTTGTCGGATCCTTTTAATTGAAGATGTTCATTCAGAATTTCTACAATTTAGTTAAGAGGTTGTATAAACATAGTATAAAATTGATATAGTACCTTTAAGTTGGAAGGTCGAACCTTGATGGACCCAACTTAATTGGCAATTTCTTGCTCATGATATACCACTTACCAATTTTGCTAGGTGCCCTACTTTGAGGGTCACATGCGAATTTGTAAGCACACCCATCGCATATGTGCAAGGTTCGAAGCTTAGTAGTCTGAGACTACTTTGTAGTTTTCCCACGATAAAGAGTTCGCATTCCAATATATCTGGTTCAAAGTTTTTCAAGCGCGAAGCTGGCTTGTAGTTTTTCCGATTGTGTCAGTTCGTAGTTTTTCCACACATAAAGGTGGCCTTTTGTTTTATGCAAGAATTTCCACAAAACCTTTGAACTCAATGAGATGAAAAAAGTTCAAATTTTTTTATTGATTATACTTTGTAAAACATAAAAAGTATGGACTAAAATCGATTGGTGTACCTTTAGTCGGACTAGTCCTACTCTAAAAGGTAAAAATGTAAATGACATGAACATACAACTTAAGTAAAAAAGGAATTTGTGTGGAAAATTCGCAAGGGCTCAGAATTTCAGCTGCCCGGGTCCTCTTTGCCCTATGCGTCTTACAACCGATATGTTCTAGGGCGAGGGATCATGATAACCGTGTAAGGGCCTTCCCAATTGGGTCTGAGCTTTTTTGCATTTATCTCTTAAGTATTTTAAAAGACCTTGCGGAGTACCCGATCTCTGATATGGAAATGCTTTGATGAACTGTGGAGTTGTAGTATTGTGCTGCGAGTTGCTTGTAATGTTCGAGCCTTATCGCCGTTGCTTTAAGCCTTTCCTCCGTATCATCTAGGGATTGTTGCATCATTTAATCGTTGAAAGGCTTCAGCTATCCTCTAGTCTGAATGGTCTTCTCACCTACTTCTCCAGGAATGTCTGTTTCAATCCTGTACACCAAAGAACATGGAGTGGAGCCGGTGGTTTCTCGGATGGTCGTTTTGTGAGACCAGAGTACACCTAGCAATTCTTCCACCCACTTCCTTTTAGACTCCTTTAGTCACTTACTTCAGTGTGTTTAATATTGTCTTGTTAGTTGCTTCCGCCTGACCATTCCCCCGTGGATGCCTGGGGGTAAAGTAACGTACATTGATTTCCTATTTGCTGCAAAATTTTTTGACCTTTGAACTAATAAACTAGGAGCCGTTGTTAGTGACCAGAACTCTCAGAAGCCCGAAGCGGTAGATGATGTTCTTCTTGAAGAAGTTAACCAAATCTATGTCTTTGATGTTGGAGAAAGATTCTGATTCCACCCACTTTGAGAAACAATCGGTAGCCACTAAACCATTATTCAAAAAAAAGTAAAAACCAACAGACCGAAAGGTTTCTCTACTGCCGGAAATTTTATTAAAATTTTGGGCAGCATTTCAACTGTTTTCTAACACTCCTCAAAAGCAAAAGCTACAGACCTGCAAGGAAAACCAGTCCTAAACCATATTTATTCTACCAGCACGCAATCCCCACACGAATAACCACAATTCAGTAATTAATTCAACTTGTAATACAATATATCTATTATATTTTTCCCGTAGTTGGACTCAGTATGAAAACTGAGCTGCCTACATACCCTTCCTCAAAGGGATCAAGCTACCTGTAGTTCCGAGTGCATATTTACGCTAAATATGCCGCATCTGATGCAATTACTATTCAACAGTCAACTTGACAAACATACGTTCTAACTCACTAACCACATCAATACTCAAAATTCCATTATATATCTTTGCCTTTCACATTTCGTTTACCATTAACCTTTCCAAACAATTAAGGTTAACAATAATTAATTCAATAAAATCAAACCCACCTACCCAATCAAATCAATCTCTCAATCAGTCACACAACAATTCAGCCAAACTCAAACCAAAATTCCCTTAACAATTAATTATAGCTCATAGCATAACAATTATGTAACATATTCCTATATTCTCGGTACAGCAATTAATTTACCATTCCCAGAGCAATACTCACAAATAATATTTTTTTAACCGTCATTAACAACCACGAACTTCAATCAAATAATCAAAATCCTAAATTCTGGATAACCAATTCATTCCACGGTAATTACCAACACACAAATACGCACACATTTATATCATCAGTCATCAACAATTCCTATTTAACAATTGTTAACAACCCACTCACCACCGGGTAAATTCCGATATTTATCTATAATATGCAAATTATATATCGAAACGAAGCTCGTGAAATTTAGAACGCAACCGTGAACTTACCTCATCCATCCACCGCCGGTGGTGGCCGAAAAATGGCCAAGAAGTGGCGGCCGAGCACTCCTAATTCACACCGCTTATACGAGCGAGATTTAGGACCAACGGGTGTCGGAATCGGACTCGGAGGGTCCAAAATAGGGGAAAGGAATAGATTTCATCGCTGGAAACCGCCGGGATCCGGCGGCCGGAGGAGAATCGGCCCCGCCGGATCCTTGGTCGATTCCGGCGATCCACGGCGTATCACGGCCAGCCGACAGTGGGGAAAGGAAGAGGAGGTCCTGGCGAACCTTTCCCTGGCAGTGGGTCGGCCTAACCCCGCAGGAAACCGGCGAATCGTAAACTTTCCACTGACCGGCTTTCTCACAATTTCTGGCGATCTAGGCAAGAATCCGGCGAACCACCGGTGTCAACAGGAGGAGGAGGTCGGCGGCTTCATTTCCCAGCTAAAACTCCGGCCCAAATTGGCCAGAAAACGGCCATTTCAGGCGGCGACAGTGACCGAAGGGGGGGGCTGCGTGCGTGTGGCGTGCGTGCGGGCGTGTGTCTCCTCCTTCCAGACCCTTCTGGATAAAACATATAAAGGCAGGGGCAAAATAGTAATTTTGGCCCTACCACAGCAAATTACCAAAATGTCTTTCATGTTATTTCAACCATAACTTCTCGGTCTTAACTCGAAATTAAGCGTACTACTAGTCTACGAACTCGTATCGACTAGCTCTACTCAACGGTATCTTAGTCAAAGCCAAAACATGATCACATAAAAAGTCAACCATGGGCCCACTGACGGTCAAACTGGTCACACTTGGTCAACTTTGATAGTTCTAATATTTTCCCTGGGACGGGGTGTTACAAAGACATTGATGTCAAAGGCCCATAAATGTCTAGTCCCCACTAGATGAAAGGCCACAGGCTCATTATTGAAGTCAACTCGTTGGAAAGAATGTGATGTAATGGGGCAAACCGTTGACACTTCTCGCACTCTCTCAAATATTTCTCAGAATCCTTCAAAACTGTCGGCCAATAAAAACCCTGTAGTTCTATCCAGCGAGCTATAGATCATTCTCTTGAGTGATTACCATAGAAACCTTCATGCATCTTAGCCATTACCTTCAAATCTGCATTCGGAAGGTCTAGAGAAAGACCTCCTATAAAGGTGTCCCTCGAACATGTAGTATCTTGCCGATTTCAACTGTAGCTTACGAGCCTTGGACTTGTCCAAAGGTAAAACTCCGTTGACAATGTACTTCGCAATCTCCGTCAGTCACGTTTGTTCCTCTACTTCAATTGTCATCACCGCATGACTTTCTCGGATGCTTAGTTCAAGCAAAAATTCGACCAGTATAACCTTTTTGTCAATGAAGCGTACAGCAGAAGCAGCTACTGCATGACTATTCTCTTCCCTAGGGAGTTGCCTCAACTCGACTTTCTCAAAGTCCAAGAGTAACTCCTAAAATCTCTTCAAATATTTGGCCATGGTTGGACACTTGGCTGTAAATGCACCATTTACCTAGTTTACTACTAGTTGGGAGTCACTTGACACTATTACTGTTGTTGCTCTGAACTTCTTTGCCAAACCTAGACTTGCAATCAAAGCCTCATACTCGGCCTTGTTGTTTGAAGCTTGGAAACCAAAATGTAAAGGTCGCCCTTTGAGTTCTTCAGCAAGATACACGTTCTGCTTTCTCTAACATTTGACGAGCCATCTACGAACAATTCCCACTAGGATGAAATGGTGAGCTCTTTCATTACATCCTCGGTGCTTACGATGAACTCCGCGAGGAAATCAACAATCACTTGTGACTTCATTGTTGTTCGTGGGATATACTTTACATTGAAGACACCTAGTTTGATGGCCCATGGGGCCATTCGTCTTGCCAAGTCTGGCTTATGGAGGATGGTCCAAAGCGGAAAAGCTATGACTACTTTAATTGTGTGGCTTTCGAAGTAAGGTTTGAGTTTCTGAGCTAAAACTACAACGGCATAAGCTAACTTCTCCAAGTTGGAATACTGAGTCTCGGCACTTAGAAGAACTTACTAATGTAGAAGATTGACTTATGCTATTTATGCTCAAACTTTTCCAGTACTGCATTCACAGTGTAGTCCCAAACAACCAAATATAATTGTAAGATATCCCTGGGTTGCGGTTTCACTAACAGAAGGGGTGAACCAAGATACTTCTCTCACTCTTCGATCCAATTGAAAGTAGTATTTCCCTTGAGAATCCTGAAGAATCTGTGGCATTTATCTGAAGACCTTGATATGAATCTGCTTAGAGCACCATTCTGCCATTAAGTCTCTGTATGTCCTTCTTACTTCGAGGTGAGAGAATATCTTTTAGGGCCTTGATTTAGGCTAGGTTTACCTCTATTCCCCTTTGAGTAACTATGTGCCCGAGAAACTTTGCTATTTGCTTAGAGAAACTTTCTCAATGATACCCTAAAGTTGCACTCAGTCGTGTTCAATCTCATATTATACTTTTCTAGCACCTCAAAAGTCTGTCTCAGGTGGCTGAGGTGATCTTCAGCCTTTAAGAACTTTACCAACATATCATTGATGTAGACCTCCATTGTCTTCGCGAGCTGATCTTTGAATATTCTGTTTACCAAACATTGGTAAGTGGCTCTAGCATTTTTCAAGCTGAAAGGCATTGCTTTGTAGCAATAAATTCCTTTTTCGATCATGAAGGTGATTTTTTTCTGATCGTTTGGGTGCATTAAGATCTGGTTGTACCCAGAGAAAGTGTCGATGAAGCTCATCATCTCGAGGCCCACAGTGGCGTCTACCAGTCGGTTAATCATGGGCAGTGGGAAACTGTCTTTCAGAAAGCCTTTGTTTAGGACTGTGAAATCGATAGATACCCTGTTTTTCCCATTCTTCTTCTTTACTACCATGCAGTTTTCCAACCAGTCGGGATATTGAACTTCCTTGACCATCCCGTTCTGTTGGAGTTATCTAATTCTTCATTTATAGCTTGATTCCTTTCTGGAGTTAAGCATTTTCTCATTTGCCTGATTGGTTTGAACGAGGGGTCCATGTTTAGCTTATGGGTGATCACTTCTGGATCAATCCCTGGCATATCGCTTGCATCCCAAGCGAAGCAATGCCGTCTCTCCTTCAGAAAATCAATGAGTCTTTCCCTAGTTTTGACTGATAAGCAAGTTCTGATATTCACTGTTTGATCTAGGCGGTCAAGGTCAACTGACACTTCCACAATTTGATCTTCGTCATCATTACTCAATTCCATTGTGAGGACCCTGAGGCTTTTTGATTGCTATGAGGTAGTGAACCTCCCCATAGTTGCCTTAACATAGTAGGACTGAGCTATCTTTTGCTTGCTCTTGATCACTTCCACTCAGTTTCTATTCAGGAATTTAATGGTTTGGTGGAAAGTTGAGTTACTTGACCTCATCTTGTTTAGCCATGGCCATCCAAAAATCGCATTGCAAGCTGATTCTGTATCAACCAACATCATTGTTGAATATATAGTTTTTCCTCGGATCGATATGGGCATGATGACTTTTCCAATAATGGCGCTTGGCTTTTTGTTGAAGCCAACTAAGTTGAGGGTGACCTTTTTGATTTTCCCCTTATTGAACTTCATCTGCCTCAGTGTAGACAAGAAGATTATATCTACCGAGTTGTCAATATCGACTAGAATCCTCTTTCGACTAGAATCTTCTTGACAAAGCACCTACTTATAGTAAGCTTTATAATGAAAAGATCATCATAAGGGAAGTGTAGACTTTCGGCATCCTGATTGGTAAATGTAATATCAGGTCAAGATGCTTTGGTCAGAAGATTTGATTGTTGCCACCTCGGTTTCCTGCAAGTGCCTCATCTTGGATGCCATTGTTTCGCCTCAACTGGCAAATCCTCCATGGATGGTGTTTACCCACCAGTCCGCAGCCTTTTCCTCCAGCCGATCCTTGTTCACAAGTGACCTTGGATCTCCCATTTTCCTTTTCTGATTTGTGGGGCCTTGTCTTCCATCTGAGAAAAACTCTATCAGGTTCCCCTATCTTACGAGCTTATTCACTTCCCACATTAAACGCTTGCAATCTTTGGTAAGATTTCAGCAGTCATAGTGGAAAGTGAAGTATTTAGAATTGTCCCTGTTGCACGGGTCGCTCTGCATTCTGAATGGCCATCTTAGGACTTTCCAACCTTTAAGATGCTTAACTAGTTGGGAAGGGGATAACCTAATCCCATAATTCTTGAAGAGGTCAGGCATTTTTTTTCTACCCTGAACAAAGTGGACCGTCAGTTTGTGGGAGCTGAAGCTCGTGGTTGGGGTATGATATCTGAGTGGTTTTGAAGCTCGAGAATCTCTATTGTTGAAACTTCTCTCCTTGCGTCCCTATACCGGTTTGATCATTCCTTCGACCTATCTCTTGCTGACATCCTTTGGTCGTCCTCCAACTTCACCTATTCAGACGCCTAGCTCAGGACGTTGACCATTTTTGTCGGTGTTCTCATGTCAATGAGTCATAAAATGGGGTTTTGTTGACCAGAGCTCTTATGAACACTTGTATAGTCACCGAGTCATGGCAGTTTGTCACCTCGAGCCTTTCCTTGTTGAAGCGTTGAGTGTGGAACCTCAGGGTTTCATCTATGTGTTAAACCACAAAAAATATATGGTTTGGTTCTTTTTTAGCCTTCATACTAAGGGCGAACTGACCCTGAAACTTTTTGGATAGGTCTCCAAAAGAGTTGATGGACTTTGGCTTCAGTCCCTAATACCAGATCAGTGCAGGCCCCTTTAGGCTATTGCCAAACATCTTACACATCATAGCCTCTCTCCTATCCTCGGGTATTCTGAGTGGCACCATCCATTATGATAGTGCAAGATGTGTTCCCTTGCGTCTGTGGTGCCATTGTAGAGTTCTAGCTCAAAATTGAGAGTCGGATAGGTGGGTCAACCCTTTCTATTTGCTTGGTGAAAGGCGTCGTAATCTCGACATAAATTTCTTCCTAACTTGCATTGGACGAGTGCCTTTTCCTCTTCAGTTCTTCTTGGACCAACCTTTTTATTTCATTTTCTAACCAAAAGGTCTCCTCAAGCTCACCTTTGCGGTCAACTATTTTGGGAAGATTTTAAGGCCTTGACGACCCCACCTGCTCCGAATCTTCTCTCATTTTTGTTGTACTTTTGCTAGGCTTTGGATCTAGTAGTCAGGGGGGGGGACTGTTTAGAGTTTGTGTGACTTTGATCCCCCGCCTTGCCTGATTCAACCGTTTTCTAAGGATTTGCAGCCTTAGGTCACATAGAGACACCTCTTGTTGTATCGTGACCCCTATGCACAAATGTGCTATGGGACAGCAGGGAGACAGGGACTGAGAGGTCTTGCCTCATGTTTCGGGACACGGGGCTCTCAAAGAGCCATTGGATGATGTTCTGATTGAATTCCCTAGTTTGTTCCATGAAGGAGTTCATCTTGTTCTGCATGTCTGTCATGGCCATCATCATCACCACTATTTGTTCTTCTTGGGTCGGCATTAAGACATTGGATTTTTCTGGGTTTGGGTTTGACATGCTGGGTTTTTCACCTCTACCAGTTAAAACCTCCATGTAGTATTCTTTTCTCAGTTTATTTGCGCTTTGAAATTTAAGCAAATAAACCCTATATGGTGCGCCAAACTGTAGTGGTGCAATGTAATTATTGAATAATTCAAAGAAAGGAGACAATATAATTCAAAGAGTAATTCTTATTTTCCAATAGTTTATGTGTCCTTCATCTCTTACTTATACCCTTGTGTCTGATGCCTTTCTGAACTTGTAATTGTCCAATGAATGCTATTGAAAATGATTAATTCCCATGATTGCCTAAGAATTAACTGAGCTTGAAACGGTTACCGTTGGCATTTCACCTCCCTTTGGCACATGTTAGAACGCTTTAGAAATGGCCCTGGACACGTATTAAAGATGCTTCGGCTAGTTACAAAGGAGTCACGTGATCAAGGTGTTCCAGATAGTTGATACAGAGACATTTCAGTCGAAGCCTTGGACGTATGCGCCTCGAACATGTTGGCCTCAGTCATTTACACATTTTAGCTTCTTGTCTTGTGAATATGTCTCAGACGTTGTTGTTTTAGCCTTTCTTGGCTTCGCTTGTTGCCTTGGAGACCTTTTTCATTCCTTTATGGCTCAAACTTTCAGTGCATCTGGTATGCTTAGAACTTCAGAGTAACTATGAATGTCTGAAACCTTAATCACTCCCTCGAAAGGTTAATGTCTTCACTCCCTCGGAAGGTTTAGTGTCTTCACTCTCTCAAAAGGTGTTAGTACCTACACTCCACTATCGTGGACAGTTGATGTTCACTTTTGAAAAATATCCGAGACTAACTCGCAAGTGCATGAATCAACAAGTAAAAAGAAAACAGATATCGATCTCACGAGGAATAATGTCTATAGTAGTAAATTTAAATCAATTGTAAAGTAAACTTAACAAAAGTAAAGAGAGTTGTTTGAAAGTTTGTTGTTGAGTAACCAAGTATGAATTAAAGCAAAGCACTAATAAAAATTAAAAAAGGCAGCAAGTAAATATTCCAAAGGTTTTAAGAAAATAAGGATTATGACTTCACCACTATTACTCCTATTTAGCTCTAATGCATTTTAGATTCATAGGTTAACCCCCCTTTGACCATAAGTGACTATAAGTTGATTCCTCAATGCATTTTAATCTAGAAAGTTGGTATTTAATTATCCCTAATCTAAATACCAAAATTGAAGCCCTAAGACATGCAAACCCAATATGTTATTGTCAAAGTTGTCACTAAGGCATGCAATATTCCTATAACCATGTATTTCATTGCCCATCCATATTTATATCCCTTATTCCTAAGCCAATATAAATACTAAATGAATCCACCTTTTCATGGAAGCATTAAGAACTACAATGAAATATTAACCTTAAACACGAATCAAATTCAAATATGCATTAATCACTGAATAGTCATAATAGGGCTACATCATAATCCTCATACAAAATTATATTCACATGTTCTCTAAATTATCCATCAAATAAATAAGAGACAACATAGTTTAAATCACAAAGAAAATAAGAGTAAAGAGATCAAATCCAAAGCTGATGGCTGTTGGAATTTGTTCTTCAATCTTTTCCTCTTAGCTTCTCAAACTATGATCCAAGTCACAAGGTTGATTCGTCCAAAGGCTGGCCGAATTTCTCCTTGAACTAGACATTGTGTAGCACAATTTTACTATGAAAGAACCCTTAAAAACTGCAGAAAACCTAAAAAAACTACTGTTGCCATGAGAATGGGGAGAAGAAAAGAAAAGAAGGGTGCGACTATGAGAAAGGGTTGTAGCCATGTGGGCTGTCATGAATTATGTGTGTGAAAGAATGATTTTCACTCTCAAGGTAGCCATGTATTTATAGGAAATATTTAGGAGATGTTTAACCCTAAAGTCTTTCTAAAACCTAGAGAATATAGGAGATAATATGTATACATGATCTCAAACTCCCATAATTGCCTAGCATGGCCGGCCACCTCAAGGGCACAAGTGTATTTTGTGTTTCATGTTCACACTAGGTTTAAGGAAACATTCCTTATCTCCTTAAGAATCAAATTTGTATTTAACCCTAATTCCTTTTATTCTAAATATTATTCCAATTAGTATAATTAGAATAATCTGACCTCCCATGTGGTATATGAAGTGGCAAATTTCGTACACATGGTTGGAGTGTGATGGCATGGCAGTCCAATCACCAATATCATCCTAGTAAGCCAAAATACTTTCCTTTTACATATTCAATGACCGTCTTCCAATCACACTTTGGATGACCAAATGAACTCCGAATGCACTAATTCTGGCTAAAAAGTCAGGTATATGTCTTAGCTTTCCAAGAATATCTTGTTTACACAAATTGGACATTGGGAAAACACTCAAATTCTAATTTCCCCGAGATGGTGTAAATCTGCCGCAACTGTTGGAAATATTGATTTTGTACATCAATCTGGCACTGATTGGCCAAACCAATTGCAATAAAACTTTACATCATTGAATCCTAGTGAATCAAGAATCATTTTCAAATGGAATTGCACAAAATCTCAAAGTGTAGCTCCATATATGATTTTCTCTGTAAATGTTGCAAAGAAATACAGTAATCCCAGCTTTAGTCTTTCTTTTACTGAAAATAGAGAAATACACTAATTGAGTACTTTTCATTACCAATTAATTATAAACTAGCTAGAATTCAATATAAAAAGTAGCATTGAAAAATTAACATTTTATGCCTATCAGATATGGAATAGAATAATTGCCAATAAATCACCGAGTCTCAGAAGACAAAATTGTAACGACCCAAATTTTAAGACTTTTTCTATTTCAAAAATTTGACCAGGTTGACCATTGATTGGTTGCATTTTGACTTTGCTAGAGATCAAAATTCATGCTAACACATGCTTGTGTCTATGAATAAGACATTAGGTGTAGATTTCAAAGGGAATACCTAGAAACCATAGCAGCCACATCGTTTTTCTTCATTTTTACGAGCTTTTATACCATTACACTAAGCAATCTTCAAACCTCTATATCTTTTTCATCTGGATGAGTTAGAACACACGCTTTGCACTGTTGGAAAGCTTGTGTGATGATTTACATTATTCTACCAAATTCAATGCCATAAACGCACTGAAAACTAGATATAAAAGGCAAAATTTTCATAAAATGACCATAAATGACTGGCACCTCCACCAAGTATAACGATATTTCCTACATATTTGGTACTCAACACCACCATTATTGGATTTCTGCACCTCAAAAAGCCTCACCTGCAAAAGACTCAATCATTTAGTGGCAGGAATGAGGCACACGCACAACACCCGAGGATGAGCCTCCACCAAGTGCTGCTGTTGTTGGCCGCCATGCAGTTCCCATCCCATTCGAATCCTCTCACTCTTGTGAAGCTAAAACACTAAGTTTTCTAGCCCAAAAACTACAAAAACTACCCTTACCAAAACCTCATTCTTGTAAAAGCTTCTTTGAATTGTTGAGCTCACCGATAGCGAGCGGGCTTTCACCTCTGATTCCAACACGCTCCAGAGGTTGTGACCAAGCTCGCTATGTCTTCAATTTGGACTAATTTCTTCGAAAATAATAAACTTTGGTCGTGAATCTAATTTTTTTGGCAACAATTCCAGTCATCGGAAATGTCAAATTGATAAATTGAAGATCATTTCTCACTTCTTTTATTTTAAATTTCCGTTTGGATAATTTTTTTTATAGAAAACGTACATGAAACATAAAATCTCCTTATTTTGATCTAAGGTCAAAATTGTGGATTGTAATCAGACTGTTCTGGAGTAAAATTGAGTGAATTTGGATGTTCAAGTAAGTTCCCAGAAACTCTTGCAGACTAACACAAGGTTCAATTTCAAGTAATTGTTAAAAAAACAAAAATCTTTAATTTTGGATAATTGACCAGTCAGGTCAATTTTGTAATTACCAAAATTATTAGGTAATTTTGGTAATTGATGATTTTTAGGAGTAATTAGAGACCCTGATGACTCACTTGGGTCTTCGTGTAATTTTTTGATAATTAAAAGACTTTTGTGAATTATTCTAGGAGTCATGTACATTCCAGCAAGAGCGCGCATATGATCTGTGAGTGCATTTTATTCTCGAAATGTATGGAAATAACTTAATTAACATTATGCTTGATTTGAATTTGGTTGGATTTTATTGGGTTTTTTAAGCATTTAATTTATGCTTTACAAATATTGGGCATTTTACATATACCTCCATGAGGTTTGATGAAAATTCAAACGGGTCTCTCAGGTTGGAGAAATGACAGAAGTCTCCTCTATCATTAGCCAACGTCTATTAATGTTAACATGACAGGGGTAAAATTGTATTTTAATGCTTCAAAACTGCTGACAGCCTATAGCATGACAGTTGTAAACCTCAAGGGGTCCAAGTGTAATATACCTTACTTTTTAGAATTTTAATATATTTTCTTTTTCATTTCTCTTTATTTTCAAATTATTTTCTTCTTTTAAATTTGTTTCATCTATATATACTTTTATTCTTCTTTAACTTTTATGTATAATTAGTTGCTAGTATATAATTATTTGATACTTCTAAGTAATAACAAAAATAAATATAATTGAATTTTGAATTAAAAATAAGTTTAATTAAAAGAAAAAGTGTAACTAAACAAAAAATGAAAGATAAAAAATTTATTACAAATTTATATAAATGTTATTTTCTTTTCTAAACTAGCTGAGGTAAGAAGAAAAAATAATATTTTGATTTTTTTAATAGTTAAAATTTTTGAATTAAAAATAAGTTAATTGAATCTAAAAAAAAAATTTAGTAAACAAAATATAAAAGATACAAAATGCAGCTTAACTTCAAATTAATTAAAACAAAATTAATATAAATAAGAATTCTTTTGTTATTAATTAGTTGCAAATAATTATACTTGTAAGCAATTACACATAAAAGTTAAAGAAGAATAAAATATATATAAATGAAAATTACCTTATTCTTTTTGCCTCAAGAAGTTTAGAAAATTACTTTTTATATATAATTTGTAACAAATTTATAAATCTTTATCTTTTATTTTAGATACACTTTTTTAGTTTTAATTAAACTTTTTTAATTCAATTTTTTTAAATATTAACATAATTAAATTTTTTTATTTAGAAGTACTAATAAAAATAAAATAATGAGTTATTATCATATTATATTTTTTGTTTTACTTCCATTGTGTTAATAAATATATTGAATATTTGTCATAATATCAATATTATTATTATTAGCTTTGAAGAATCAGTTATTATCGAAAAAAAAACTTTAAAGAATTACTTTAATTTATTTAATTTTTTGTTTTATAAAATTAATTTATAATGGTGTATATGATTGTAACATCTTTTATTTTTAAACACGACAAAGTCTTAATTAATTTGACTATTGCTATTTGATAAATCCATAATATTTTGGCATATTGTGAGTATTATTTTTTGTATGAGTGATATGTGTATGGATATTTTGATATTTGGGGCTTGCTTGTTATTTGGAATGGACATGCTGTTAGATGTGTGTGTTTGTGTGTAAAAAAGTTATGACCATTGCTGTAATGGATGATTTTATAAGTATTAGGAGGCCAAATGGATGTGGGTGTAAATTTGCTAGCTGTTAGAAATGCATTTTTTGGCTACTCATACCTTCGAGGGGGGTGTGATTGCAAATTAATAGTGGTTACAACTATATTTTTTTGGCAGTTGTTAAAATGAGGGGGTGAGATTGCATATTAATAGTTATTGCAAACAAGGGTCTTATCAACCTTTTAAATATATTTTTTTACAACTTTTTGAAGAAATCAGTTAAAAAATTATATTTTCCAATGAACAAAGAGTATGATGGTAATTTCAACTGCCACATAGGAGACATATTACACATTCTGGATAGTTGGCTAACAGTAGACGAGGTTTTTGTTATTTTTCTAACATGAGGTCCCATTTGTATTTTCATCAAACCTCAGTGGAGGTATATGTAATATGCCCTATAAATAGAAGATTATTTCTCACTTCTTGTGGCTTTACTTTCATTTCGAATAATCTTTGTAAAAAACGGACTTGAAAAGGAAAAATCCCAAAGTTTGGTTTGAGGTTAAAATTGTTGATTGTAGCCGGATTGTCTCAAAGTAAAATTGAGTGAATTTTGATGTTCAATTAAGTTCCTAAAAACTCTGGGAGAATTAGACAAGGTTCAATTTTGAGTAGTTTTTGAGAAATAAAATTATGTCAAGGTAATTGACCAATTCTGTCAATTTTGCAATTAATAAAATTATTCGGTAATTTTTGTAATGGAAATACTTTTGTGAATTATTCTAGAAGTTCGTCCACAATCGACTGCTGGATCTGTAATCCAACAGGAGCGCGCATATGATCTATGAGTGCATTTTATTCTCGAAATGTTTGGGCTTAACTAAATTTATACTATGCGTGATTTGAATTTGGTTGGATTTTATTGGGTTTTTTTGCATTTAATTTATACTATACAAATATATATATGTGTGCATGATTTTAAATAAATGTAATACTTGATTTGTGCCCAATATTTATGTGATTTTAATTGAGTTTTATATTTATTTGAAATGAATGATTTTAGAGATTTATTCAAAATTTATTGATAGTATGGTAGTTTCATAATTATTGATAATATTGAGCAAATAGGTAAATGATAGGCATAAAATGTTAATGTTTTTATGACACTTTTTATATTGAATTTTGGCTAGTTTATGATTAATTGTTGATAAAAAGTACTTGATTACTGTATTTTTCTGTTTTCAGTAAAAGAAAGACTAAAGCCGGAATTACTGTGTTTCTGCGCAACCATTATTGAGAAAATCATAACTGGAGTCACACTTTGAGGTTTTGTATGATTTCAGTTGCAAATGATTCCTTATTCACTAGAATTCAATGCTGCAAAGTTTCATTGTAAATGGTTTAGCCAATCAGTGCCAATTTGATTTACAAAATCAATATTTCCAACAGTTGCGGCAGATTTACACCATCTTGAGGAAATTAAAATTTGAGTGTCTTAATGATGTCAAAATTGTGCATAAAAGTTATTCTTGGAAAGTTAAGACATAGACCTGACTTTTACAACCAGAATCAATAAATTAGGCGTCCATTTGGTCATTAAAAAGGTACTGGGAATTGGCCTGGCGATCATGGAAGATATAAAAGGAAAGTATTTTGGCTTACTAAGATGCTATTGATAATTGGACTGCCATGTCATCACAGTTTAGCCATGTGTACAAAATTTTCCACATCATATGCCACATGGAAGGTCAGATTATTCTAATTATATTAAGTGGAATAATATCTAGAATAAAAGGAATTAAAATTGAATATAAATTTGATTCCTAAAGAAATAAGGAATGTTTCCTTATCTATAGTGTGAACATGAGACACATTTTACCTTAATTTCCTTGAGGTGGCCAGCCATGCTATGAAATATTGGAGTTGGAGAATGAATTTACATATTATCTCCTATATTCTCTAGGTTTTAGAAGGGTTTTTTGGTTAAACCTCTCCTAAACATTTCCTATAAATACCATGCATTATTGGAAGACAAAAGTTACCACACAGCCCTCATGGCTGAACGTTTTTTTTTTACAATTCATACCACCAGCCCTCACGACAACACTTTTTCCTCTCCAGCCGCATACCCCTATTATTTTCTCTCCATTCTCACAGCAAACAGCAGCATTGTTTTAGGTTTTATATTCAGTTTTTAAGAGTTAATTCATAGCAAAGTTGTGATAGACAAAGCCTAGTGCAAGGAAAATTCGGCCAAGCCATTGGAGGAGTCAACATTGTGACTTGGATCATAGTTTGGAGAAGCCAAGACGAGAAGACTGAAGAACCAATTTCTAGCAGCCATCGACTTTGGATTTGATTCCTTTACTCTTATTTTATTTGATGGATAATTTTGAGATGATGTGCAGCTAATTTTTCTATGAGGATTATGATGTAACCCTATTAAGAATATTTTGTGTTTAATGCATATTTGAGTTTGATTTATTTTAAGGTTAATATTTCATTGTAGTTCTTAATGCTTTCCATGAAAATGTGGATTGATTTAGTATTTATATTGACTTAGGAATAAGGGATATAAATATGGATGGATAATGAAATACATGGTTATAGGAATATTGCATGCCTTGGTGACAACTTTGACAAGAACATATTGGATTTGCATGTCTTAGGGCTTAAATTTCTGTATTTATATTAGGGATAATTAAATACGTTGTGCTTGCTAGATTATAATGCATTAAGGAATCAACTTCTAGTCACGTATGGTCAAAGGGGGGTTAACCTATGAATCTATAATGCATTAGGGCTAAATAGGAGTAATAGTGGTGAAGTCATAATCCTGGTTTTCTTAAAATCTTGATAATACTACTTGCTGCGTTGTTCTTATTTTTAATATTGCTTTCATTTTAATTCATGCTTGGATACACACCACAATCAAACAAACTCTCTTTTAATTTTCTAAGTTTAATTTACAATTAATTTAATTTCAACACTAGAGACATTATTTCTCGTGGGACCGATATCGGTTTTCTTTTTAAGAAATCCTTTATTACTTGTTGATTTTTGCACTTGCTAATTAATCTAAAATATACCACAACAGTAAATACTGAAAGTATTTTGAAACTTCGAGAAAGTATGATCCAAAATGGTTTTGGAAATGATTTGGGAACAATGACATTTTGGAGATTGATTTGGAATAGTTGAAGATGTGATTAAGAACGTACTACTCAGTACTTGTGTTCTATATGTATGATGAGATTATGCACCCTATTTATGTATATTGCCATCCTCTACTAGACTGGTCGGTGAGAAAGATGATCAGGATCTTGCCTCAATGTTTCTTGGGCGCTGGAAGGATGGGAAAATTTTTCCCCTTCCTCTTCTATCCTCAGGTGACTTAGATGTAGGGAGCCTTTGGACAGGCACTTTGGTATATAGTGTGTTACATGGAGATGATGATGATGATGATGTGATAGCCATGATGATGATGTGATAATGTGGATGTTGATCATGATGTGATGATGATATGATGATGACGCTGGTGTTGATGATGATAATGATGATGATGTTGGTGAGGATAATTTTAATGATTTTATATGATTGATAATGATGATGGCGATCTATCGATTTAAGATATTTTTACTCAAATTGAAATTATTAAATTAAGTTTTATAAATGATTTTATCCAATTTTAAATTTTCAGTAATTAAAGTATAATACTTAGGCTTTGTGAAATGATTTGCGAAACAGAGAACTTTTCAAAAGAGCAATGTGAAATTTTGAGGGTAAATAATTTTACAAAATGGATACCAATTTTTGTAGTTAGCTAGGGGCACTCACTGAGATATTTATATTTCACGTTTTATCTTTTAACTTCCATCCCTTAGTTCTAGTTGAGATTGAAAGGTTTACCCGTTGGCATCAAGATCTTCCATTTCCCATGCTAGCTGCTATGCTTTTTATATATTTATCGCATCATATTGTTGTAAACTTATATATTTTAAGACAATGCTTGTATCTTTTGTTCTAGACCCTTATTTTCGGCAGCTTTGATGTACGACTTAGACTTATTTATTTATGCTTTTGCGCTATGTTGGTATTATTATATTACTATGTCGTACATGTTTAGGGTCATTTTTGCCTTTGTTATATAAACCATTTTTCTAAGGCTGCCATTACGAGATGGCTTAAAGAAATTTGGTGATGACCTAATGAGAATTCAATGTAATCATCCTCAAGTAGAGCCCCTCCGATGAATTCTTGAGAGATTTCCAAGGCAGATTTTGTCAAAATAGATAGCCAAGACTGAATAGCTGTTCATATACAGGAAATAACATATGCCCAGATAATGAGCTCTAAGATGCTCAAAATAAAGGAATCTAAAGCTAGAAACTTCCAAGACAACTTATTGAGAAGAGCTTTGATATAAAAATAAGATTTTTGAGACATAGTCTACCAAATTCTCTAGATAATCAACATTTGGACCAAGCAACTATGACTCCATTCAGTTTATCAATATTTGTGTCCATGAAAAATTCTAATGGCTATGTTTAAAGATTTGAGAAGACCTAGATGCCACTTATAAACCATAAAAGTGTGTGCAAACATTGAATTCACAACACTATTATTAACTAAGCACATTCGACAAGCATAAAAGAAAGAGAGAGAGAGAGTGCTACCCTTTCATGAAGCTAATTGATCTACAATTTATTAGCTATAGGCCTAAGATTGAGAATAAAAGGCTTGCCTTTGTATAGAGAAACACCCAAATAAGTAAAGGGGAGGTTGCCTCTATTCAAATTAGCAATAGCTAGGATAGTTATTTGCGAAGAAAATAAAATAAAGGAACCAAGTATGAGGCTTCTCCAAATTAACAATTTGCCATATCAATCAAAGGTCTTCATAATACAAAGAAGATTTTGGGTAGTACATTAACAAAAAAGGAGCAAGTTATTGGCATAAAGCAAGTTTAGAGAAGGACTCTAGAATTTATCTAAGGTTAAACCTCTTCTATAAATATCATGCACCTTGTAACACAAACAACCATTCCTCACAATTCACCACCGCACAGCATAGCCCTCACAGCTGTATTATTTTCTTCATTCTCACCACAACAAAGTAGAGTTTCTAGGTTTTCGTTTAAGTTTTTCAAAGGTCTCACATAGAGGAATTTTGCTACATAAAGTCTTGATCAAAGGAAACATTCGGCCAGCAGCTCTTGGAGGATTCAATCTTGTGATTTTGAAGCATAGTTTGGAGAACCAAAGAGGAGAATGATTGGAGATTAAATTCAGCAGCAATCAACCTTTTGATTTGATTCTCTACTCTTTATTTTTGTTATTTAATCTATGTTTTCTCTCAAATATTTGATGGATATTTTTTAGAACATGTGTAACTAACTTTCTATAAGAATTATGATGTAGCCCTATTATGACTATTTAGTGTTTAATGCATATTTGAGTTTGATTCATATTTATGGATAATATTTCATTGTAGTTCTTAATGCTTCTATGAAAAGGTGGATAGATTTAGTATTATATTGGCTTAGAAATAAGGGGTATAATATGGATGGGCAATGAAATACATGTTTATAGAAATATTGCATGCCTTAGTGACAACTTCAACAAGATCTTATTGGGTTTGCATGTCTTAGAGCTTAAATTTCAGTATTTAGATTAGAGATAATTAAATACCCTGTGTGATGTGGGCATCGAGCGCTCTTCTAGCATGGATGTTCGTGGTGAAGACATTGTGCTGCCAAGTGGACCAGTGACGCGTTCTCGAGCTAAGAAGATCAAAGCGGGAATGCTTGGACTTGTGAAGAGAATAATTGATGAAGATCGATTCAAGTATCCACA
>QANX01001804.1:0-115745 GCA_003254975.1 Ochetophila trinervis | reverse complement strand
ATATATATATATATTTTTTAAATTAAATTTTGGATTCTAAATTTGGACTTAAACTTTAAATTCAAAGTTTGAATATGATACTCAAGTTTGAAGTCTGACTTGATACTCATAGGGCTAGGCACCAGATCTTAAAATTTATAGTATTGGTCCGGGCCTGCCTGGCCTAACCTGAATTCTCTTTCCAACCCGAAAAAGCCCAGTCTAAATCTATTCAAGCCTTAAATTTTGGGCTCATATTTTGAGTGTATAAAAATATCGTAATATAATTTTTTTTATATAATATATTCTAAGTAAAAAATTATATATATATATATATATTTTTTTTTTTAAATTAAATTTTGGATTTTAAATTTGGACTTAAACTTTAAATCCAAAGCTCGAACCTGATATTCAAGCTTGAAGTCTGGCTTGATACTTATAGGGTTGGGCACCATACCTTAAAATTTGGAGTATTGGTTCGAACCAGCCTAGCCTGAATTCTCTTTCCAACCCTAAAAAGTACAGTCCAAATTGGTTCGAGTTTGAAATTTTGGGCTCAAACCTGGCTGGGTGGCCTGAATTTACTCCTCCAATTATAATGCTACTTTGATTATCTTTTTTATAATTTTCATTTATTCTTTCGAAACATCTTTTATTGGACTAATTTTACTTTAGTAACTTCAACTTTGAGGATTATGCAATATAAGGTTTTAATTTTTTAATTTAGCAATTTAGGATTTCGATTTTTTCAATTTGTTGTAAATTGCAATTTAGATCTTATTTGACTTTTGATTATAGAGTTTAATGGCTGTTTTAATTGACTAATATTAAATTATATCAATTTTAAAATTAAAAAATACTAAAGTACAAAAATATTAAAAATATTTTTAAAATTTTGCATGTTGGTACTCTTTTTATTAAAACAAATTAGTGCAAGTAATCTGAGTGGTATTAAACTATATTAAATTTTAAATTAGAACATACAAAAAAATATTGATTTTAGAACTAGTTTTAAATTTTTGCATTTTAGTATTTTTTTTAGTTCAAAATTAGATACAATTTAATATCACGGTTATTAAACTCTATTAGTTAAAAAAAAAAAATCCAAATTAACATATTGAAAAATCAAGCTTTAAAATGGTCAGTGGGAAAGTTAAAAGTTTAAATTGTTAATACCTTAAAAGTCGAAGGTAACAGAATATAATATATTTAGTTTGAATGCTCTGCATCTCTATTTAAATTTCTTCTTCTACTTTTCCATTTACATTAAAAACATTCTGGAAGCTGTACACATCAGTTTTGTAGGAAACATTTCCAATGTTTTGTAAAACAACTCTGGGGTTATGCATCAATTTGTGATCACATACCACGAGCCCAATTAATCCTATTGTAATAAGCGCTAATCAAATGCATAATCAAATGTAATTACAATGGTTTCTAACAATTCGATGTATTTAAGCTCATTTAATACCATAGGCTCAAACAGCCTCTCGTATATAGAGTGCTCAATTTAACGCTTAATTTAATCCGTCGTTGCGATTTGTCATCCTTGTTGCCTCTAGCATTATTAACTTGAGTAATTTAAAATTATTGATGAATTAATTTAATTAATGCCTTTTATTGGCAATATTTGTTTCAATATATAGCATTAGTAATGTCATTGGTGTATTGAAACCCAAAAAAAAAAAAAAAAATTGTTATTAGAGTGTATATTTACCGTAGCCAGTTTCGAAATGATTCCACAGGGATCACTTCCTCTTTAAAAAATGATTTTCTTTTTCTAGAATTATCAAGAATGTGATTTTTCCAGAAGCAAAATCATCATAAAGAGCTTTCATATTCTTTTGCGTTTGAATATTACTTCCAAACCGGCGCTTATTTCACTGTGATAATTAATTAGGTATTTGATCATCATCCTCTTTGGTCTATAACATACCATAATAGAAATTAAATAATGAATAATATTTGGGTATTTACTTACAAGAATAAATTCAAAGAAAGGAAAAATAAAAAAATAAAGGAAGAGAAGAATATAAAAAGAAGGATAACATGGTCAATTTGACTGCAAATATATATATATATATATATATATAATGCTAGAGATACCATTTAGTTTACAACTATATTTATCGATTATACATGTGTCGTTATTCAATTGACTTATTTTTAATTACACTTATATCTTTAAAGGTTCATTTATCTATATCTAAGTTATAGTAATATGTTAAGCAATAAAATAATGACACATGCATAAATAGTAAATATAATAGTAGACTAAGGTGTCGTTTGATAACCCATTCATTTTTTGTTTTTAATTTTAATTTTTGAATTTTTTGAAAACTAAAAATGAAAATGCATTTGATAACTATTTTTTTTTTTAAAAGGTATATTACATCCCCTCTCCTGAAATTTTTCTAAATGACATTTAAATCCCTAAGGTTTGCTTAAATTATATCTCTCTTTATTCTATTTGTTTTTTTTCTTTAAAATTGACTGGATAAGTGCATTATAGTATTTTTCACATCTGACGCACACTGATACTGACGTAGACTGACATTGACACTGAAAATTAGGGAAATTTCAGAGATTTAAATATCATTTAGAAAAATTTCAGGGGAGGGGGATGTAATATACCTTTTAATAAAATCTCAATATACTTTTCATAATTTGCAATCACACTCCGTATTGATTGATTTTTTCAATTAATACAAAAATATTTTTTTTATTAAACTTAATTAAAGACATGTAAATATATATATATACATATTTTCTTTTTAATTACAAATTAAGAGACGAAAGTTTTACATCTAAAAATATTATACATATATATATAAATTTGCTATAAAACATATATGTTGGGCTCCAAAAGCTCCCCAACAGTTTTATAACAAAACCCTATATATATATACACATATATATAGGAAAATTCTAGAATAAAGATATCATTATTTTATTAAAATAAAGATAATCATTGAAAATATATTTTTAGTGACAAATATGAAAATATTATCATTGATAGTTTATTTTTAGTGACAATCTTTATTTTAATAAAATGACAATATCCACTAAAACACCAAAACATATCATATTGTTGTGTTTTGTATAACAATTTTTTTAAGCCAATAGTTCTAAATGCTATAAAATCCATAGTGAATTTTTTAAAAAAAAATTCAAGAAAAAAATAAATAAAAATATCTTTGTTCGAGAGCTTATGGAGCACAACATGTATGTTTTATAGCAAATTTCTATATATATGCATAATATTTTTAAATATAAAATTTTCGTCTTTTGCAAGTGTCGCCGAAAATTTGCGCGCCAAATACATTTTGCAACGGGCATTTGTAAAGCGTCGCGGAAAATATACGCGGCAATCACATTCGGTGACACCCATTGGAGCAGGTGTCGCGAAATAGTTTCGCGCCAAATACATTAATTCTGTGACACATGTACTTGAAATGGCGGGATGAGCAACAAGGGAAATCGGCGACACTAGTGTCGCCGTTTCTCTTCATACGGCGACACTAGTGTCGTCATTTCTCCTCGCGATTCCGGCAAGTTCTCTTATAAAAGACTGGTATTAAAAAGTATTTGGACTAACGTGCATCGGTATTTAATTCATATCACACTAAAAATTAATTCACACCTACCACAATTATTTTACAATACCAAAATAATCAATTCACACCTATCATTCTCTATCTATAAATACGTATCTCTATTTTGAAAGAAAATAATCTATTATTGTAAAAGAAATATTCATCAGAAAAGGAAAAAAATCACAAATACATATGCATAAATATTGTTATGTTTTTTTTCTTCGATTTAGCTGAAACTATTTCAAAATATATGGAAATGTTAAAAATTTTTTGACCATTGCTCTCTTTTATATGATTGACCCACTACAAATCTTCGATCCATACACTTCAGGTACTTCACCTTCATACATATTAAAGGTTTCATTCTATCTTCTTTAAATGGGGGTCGAAAAGGAGTGTCATCAGTGGGAGCTGCTACGAAGAACGTATGTACGAGTCAGCGAGTCAAGATGCTGACTCGTACATTAATAAACTAAATTAGATTATTTAATAAAATAGTTAAATTATATTGTGGTTGAAAAACTTATGTTTGCTAATTTATCGATCAGTTTATTTATAACATATTGAAGATCTTGTAATCAACTCATCTATTATTGTAAAAGAAATTTTAATAAGAAAAAAAAATACGTTATTGGCGACGCTCCAATAACTTCCAAATAGAGCAACACCTATAGCCGAACGTATTTAATTCCAACCTATATACAAACATTTAATTTGCACCTACCATTATCTATTATTGTAAAAGAAATATTATTTAAAAAAAAAAAAAAATTAAACACTAAATTACTGGAGATGCTAGTGTTGCCCATAACTTCGAAATGGCGACGCTAGTGTCTCCAATAACTTTAAACTGTCGCCAATAACTTCCGCTACCATATTTAATTCCAACCTATCTACTAACATTTAATTTTCACCTACCATTATGTATCTATAAATAGGCACATCCTCACGTTAACAATCCACATTTCATGATTTGTTTCTCTTATATATATATATATATCTTTCTTGCCTTATATTTTGAAATAGTTTCAGCTGTTATGCCCAATTATTCAGCTGAAATTATTTCAAAATAAAATGAAAGAATGAAATATTCTTTAACCATCGGAAAAAAAAAGCAACTATGCATGTATTAATCTTCTTGGTTTCATTATTTGTTAGCTGATATTATTTCAAAATATATGGAAACGATGAAATATTTATGATCTTTACTCCCTTTTAGGTTTTCGACCCACTTCAAAATGCCGTATATTCTTCTGGTAGTTCACCTATCTCTAAAGATCAAATGTTTCATTGTTATTACAGGAGGATTAACCTTGTTCGGTGTCATAGAACGGAAATCAATTATTACTTGGACAAGGCGCATTTCTTCTTCTGCTCCTTTGGTTAGTTTTGTATATGTTGATCAAGATCTGCAGAATTTAATGTAAACCTGATAATGATATATATGCTCGAGATTCATATATATGGATAATTTATATTTATGTAAACATGTTTGTGTAATATCAATAAAAATATTTCATATATTTGGTTTAGGGTATTGTTTTGTTTATATAATATATATATGTATATTCCATATATATATATATTTTAGCTATATATATATATATATATATATATATATGAAAGAGCCTTATAATTTATTCACCACAAATATATAGAAAATACAATAATAATTAAATAATACTTAAGATATTAGGACCGTTTAAGAAGTATTCAATAAACGATCAAATAAATATAAATTAATATGTTAATTAAACAATTAATTTTACAGTAATTGAATTAATAAACAAGTCTAATTAATTCAATAAAAACAGTTAATGTTCATTATTGAAACATTTAAACTTTAATTTATATATATATGTAAAAAATAATTCATTTCATTCGTGACGTTTGCGTCACCTGTCCAATTTAAATTCAAATTGGTCAACGATTTGTCTACCAATTAACTTGTAATGATATTCACCAAAATAAAAAAAATTAACTTGTAATGAATGCCTCATTTAATGTCCATCCACATCTTTATAGTTGCAATAAATTATATTTATATTTTATGTTTTTTCTTTTGTGAACATTATATTTTACGTTAATAATTTAGTTTTAGTTTCTCGATCTATTTATCATTTTTCCATGTGCAGAATCATCATACGAAGCTAAACACAAACTCAACCAAAGTTGCACGTTGCAAGTAAGTTTACACGTAAACTCGAATTTTATATTATTTAAATGTTTAATACGCAATATTCATGCATACTTGTGTTTTTGTTTTGTAATATTTTATTCTCGTTTGTTTTTTGGTTACTTTCATATGGTGATGCAATACAAAGATTACTGCATTAGTTACTCAAATAATATTTTGTCGAATGGATAAGTCATGGATATATTCAGATAGAAGATCCACACGTTTTGCCAAAGGTGTGGACGAATTTTTAGAATTTGCGGCGAAAAATGTAATTGATCGTAATGCCATTCGGTGTCCTTGCATGAAATGTGACAATATGACATTGCATTCTATGAAGGACATAAAATGTCACATATATTGGAACGAATTCGATAGCAATTATAGGCAATGGGTTTGGCACGAATATTCCTATCAGTCAGCTGGTGGCGAGGCGTCTTCACAGTTTGTTAATCAAGATTTAGAGTTCGATAAAGAGGACAGTGATAGCGAAGAAGATGTGGCGTACAAAAACATCGAAATGACTCGTGATGCCTTCGATAATATGCATTTTGATATTCCCAAAAATCTTGATCATTTTGCAAGCTTGATGGAAGAGGCAGAGAAACCTTTGTTTCCAGGATGCACAAAATTTACCAAGTTATCGGCTGTTGTTAAATTATATAACTTGAAGGGTAGATATGGGCATTCTGACAAGAGCTTTGATGCACTGCTGAAGTTGTTATCTGAGATGCTACCACGCGATAATGTCTTGCCAACTTCTATTTACTATGTTAAAAAGATCCTAACTGCTTTGGGAATGAAGTACGAGAAGATACACGTATGCCCCAAAAATTATATTTTGTTTAGAAAACAGTTTGCTGATCTAATGCTATGTCCTAAATGTGGGTCATCCAAATGGAAAATTGGAGAAGATAACACAGTTACAAAAATCCCATCGAAGGTTTTATGGTATTTTCCACTGGTTCCACGTTTTAGAAGAATGTTTCATAGTGTTTCGACCACTAAGAATTTGCAGTGGCATGCAAATGAGAAAAATATTTTAAGAGGAAAAATGCAACACCCAGCGGATTCTCCAGCTTGGAAATTGGTAGACCGTTATTGGCCAAATTTCGTTGTAGAAGATAGAAACCTTAGACTCGGTATTGCAGCCGATGGAATGAACCCGCACAGTTTACAGAGTTGTGTCTATAGTGTTTAGCCTGTTATTAGTGTCGTGTATAATCTTCCTCCGTGGTTGTGCATGAAGCGTAAATTCATGATGTCTTCTAATATCTGGACCTAAATAGCCTGGCAACCATATTGATGTATACCTGGAGCCTTTAATCGAAGAATTGAAATTGTTGTGAGACGAGGGCATTGAAGCTTTTGATGCTTATCATAGAGAGGAATTCACTTTACAGGCAATGCTCCTATGGACGATAAATGGTTTTCCCGCTTATGGCAACTTAGCCAGTCATGCATCGAAGGGATACCATGCATGTCCAATTTTGCAGTCAGAAAATTTTGGCTATTTGCTTGCAAAATGGCCGAAAAATGAGTTTTGTTGGGCATAGAAGATTCCTACCTCATAATCATCCATACCGAAAGCAAAAAAGGACTTTCAATGGGTTTCAAAAATTCAAAGATTTTCGATACCATTGACTGGTGAGGAAATTTTGGAAAAGCTTAATGCTTGTACTTTTGCGACACAGGAAGAGATAAAAATTTTTACGGAGATGACGTTGAACACTGTTGGAAAAAGAAGTCAATATTTTTAGACTTACAGTATTGGAAATATCTCCATATACGCCACAACTTGGATGTGATGCATATTGAGAAAAATGTTTGCGAAAGTATAATAGGTACATTGCTTAATATTCCAGGTAAGACGAAAGATGGAATAAATGCGAGCCTGAATTTAGTGGATATGGGCATTCGGCTTGAATTAGCCCCGTCGGTACATAGAGCACAAACTTTTTTGCCTTATGCATGTTATACGTTATCCAAACAAGAGAAACATATATTTTGTCGCTGTTTGGCAAAGCTANTTAATGTTCATTATTGAAACATTTAAACTTTAATTTATATATATATGTAAAAAATAATTCATTTCATTCGTGACGTTTGCGTCACCTGTCCAATTTAAATTCAAATTGGTCAACGATTTGTCTACCAATTAACTTGTAATGATATTCACCAAAATAAAAAAAATTAACTTGTAATGAATGCCTCATTTAATGTCCATCCACATCTTTATAGTTGCAATAAATTATATTTATATTTTATGTTTTTTCTTTTGTGAACATTATATTTTACGTTAATAATTTAGTTTTAGTTTCTCGATCTATTTATCATTTTTCCATGTGCAGAATCATCATACGAAGCTAAACACAAACTCAACCAAAGTTGCACGTTGCAAGTAAGTTTACACGTAAACTCGAATTTCATATTATTTAAATGTTTAATACGCAATATTCATGCATACTTGTGTTTTTGTTTTGTAATATTTTATTCTCGTTTGTTTTTTGGTTACTTTCATATGGTGATGCAATACAAAGATTATACTGCATTAGTTACTCAAATAATATTTTGTCGAATGGATAAGTCATGGATATATTCAGATAGAAGATCCACACGTTTTGCCAAAGGTGTGGACGAATTTTTAGAATTTGCGGCGAAAAATGTAATTGATCGTAATGCCATTCGGTGTCCTTGCATGAAATGTGACAATATGACATTGCATTCTATGAAGGACATAAAATGTCACATATATTGGAACGGATTCGATAGCAATTATAGGCAATGGGTTTGGCACGAATATTCCTACCAGTCAGCTGGTGGCGAGGCGTCTTCACAGTTTATTAATCAAGATTTAGAGTTCGATAAAGAGGACAGTGATAGCGAAGAAGATGTGGCGTACAAAAACATCGAAATGACTCGTGATGNTTTGGTGCATGATTTATTTACTGCTCCTCAATATTCTAATTACTTTCAATATGTGATGTTAATAGGTTGACACCGAGCGATGTAAACCAACATGTAATGTGGATGACACATTGAGCTGGCTTGCACAAGGTCCATAATGGGTGGTAACGAAGCATGGAGGTTATGTCATTAAGGGGTTTGTTTCAACATTGTGGAAAGGGACAATAAATGTGTCACACAAAACAGTGGAGTAAAGATAGTAGCCCAAGGTATGCATTATGCAACAGCAAAAGACAATAATCCTATTTTAGCGAATATGACTTACTATGGTAAAGTCAGAGAAATTTGGGATGTCAATTACGTTCGTTTCTGCATCACTGTTTTCATGTGTGATTCGGTTGACAATAGTACCAGTGTGAAAACTGATGATTTAGGCTTTACATGTGTCAACTTTAATAAGTTAGGTCACATATCAGATCCATTCATCATGGCCTCACAAGTGCAGCACGTTTTTTACATTAAGGATCAGCTTGATCCATGTTGGTCAGTAGTGCTATCTCCACCACAACATGATGTATTTGTTGATGATGTTGAACAAGACGATGACAACGAAGACACTTTAATGGATCATAACCCATTTTGCGATCGTCTCCCATGTGTGGAGCACGACATTAATGTTAATAGTGACAAAAACTATGACGAAGTTTATATTCGTGAAGATTGTGAAGGGATGTGGCTATGAAAATTATATGTAATTTAATTATGTAATAAATATTTATGAGCCTTAATCTAAAAATTTTATGTTTCATAATGTGTATTTATTTAAAAAAAAATAGGGGTATTGGCGACGCTGGCGTCACCAATAGTGGTTTTTTATTTATTTAATATTGAAATTATTTAATCTCTTCAACTACAATATATAATTTTAAGAATTAAACTGTATATGAAAAGAAATACAAACAATGTTTACAAAAAAAAGGGGTCTTGGCGACGCAAACGTCACCAATACTGTATTATTGGAGATGCGAGCGTCGCCAATACTGTATTATTGGAGACGCGAGCGTCGCCAATACTGTATTATTGGAGACGCGAGCGTCGCCAATACTGTATTATTGGAGACGCTAGCGTCGCCTATAGTGGTTTTTTATTTTATTTTATTTAATAGTGAAGTAATTTATTCTCTTAAACTACAATATATAATTTTAAGAATTGACCTGTATATGAAAAGAAATACAAACAATGTTTTAAGAAAAATAAAAAAAGGGTATTGGCGACGCTGTATTATTGGAGACGCTATATTATTGGAGACGCTAGCGTCGCATTAGTGTTTTTTTATTTAATATTGAAATTATTTAATCTCTTCAACTACAATATATAATTTTAAGAATTGAACTGTATATGAAAAGAAATACAAACAATGTTTACAAAAAAAAAATAGGGGTATTGGTGACGCGAGCGTCGCCAATACTGTATTATTGGAGACGCTAGCGTCGCCTATAGTCCTTCTTTTATTTATTTATTTAATACTGAAATAATTTAATCTCTTCAACTATAATATATAAATTTAAGAATTAAACTGTATATGAAAAGAAATAAAACTGTATGTATGCATGAATTGATATTAAATTCTAATGTTTAATAAATATCTTCAGGCTATATATCTAAATGTAATATTATAATTATAAATAATATACCATGTACGAAAAGTTTTGGGAATTAGTTGATATAAAATTTTTGGTGAAAATTTTTGACGGGACAACTTCCCACCAACCCAAATTAATGGTTACCTCTCTCCCCACTTCCCCCCATCTAACAGACCCCGACTATCTTCCTCTCAAATAGGTGGTTGATGCAGGATCAAGTGGCTTACATAGGTCCCAACTAGTAGAGGCCGAGCAGGCATATGTTGCTGCAGCTGATGAAGTTGCCGCTGCCGGCTCATACAACCTTAGCCTTACACTTATAGAGTTGTAAAGGCGGTTCGACCATTTTGACATGTATCACATGTGGATGGCCTCCTTGCCATCAACAGTTGTGGGCCATGAAGTGTTGATATCAATTTCTAAGAAATATATCCAAGATTTTTGTTACATGCTGGAGTTGCAACAGTCTTGCATTTTGTTCTACATAAGGTATGTAATTCCAACTTTATTGCATTAATTGCTAAATATTTTATTGCTATATTTGTTACATACAACTAATTATGTAAATGATGATTCACTGCTTAGGCATTTAGATTCCGGACTAATGGGTGAACAACTAAGGAAATATTGTTTTATGCTCCCTGATGATATAGCCAATGTAGAAAGGAGAAATCCCGATGAGCAAGAACTTAAAATTTTGATGCGATGAAGAGATGCAGAAAAAGGTCAACTATGATTTTTTTCGTACTGGTCAAGGTACTATAAGTTGTCTAATATTACAATGGATTATTTGAGTTCTATTAAAACATTTGTAATTAACAGCTTTTGTAGAGACCATTGGATGGGTATTGTTGACCCATACTTAGCAGTTGCATGGTTTCATGATGCACTTCCGAAGAACAACCGTCAAAGAATGGCCGACATTAGGGGTTTGTTGGATAGGTAAGTTTGCATAATTAACTATATATGTAGATGGTTATTAATAAAATTTAATAATTAATTGCTGATTTTATTTCTGGTTATTTATATAATGTATGCATAATGTACATATAGGGCATACTTGTCTTGGAACTGTACATCTGACGGCCAAAAAAAAGTTTGGTACGAAAAAATTAGATGGCCTAAAATAAAGGTACATCAATAACATTTGTGTACATAAATTTCGCTAAGATTTTTACACATAAGTATTTATTAATTTATAAATACATATTAATATTGTTTGTCGAACAAAAAATTACTTACCTATTTAATATAATGATTAACTTATTTTTTTGTATCACTTTTGTATAGACGATAAAACAACTAGAAAATATCGAATGTGGATATTATGTGATGATGATCATGCGGGACATCATAGTAAATAATGTTGCTTGAGAAAATTTATGTGCAGTATCAAGATAGTGCTTGGACCTAACAATATGTTGACAATTTTAGAGTAGAATGGACAGCTGCTGTGCTCCCACTCATATCGTAGTAAGTTATATATAGTAGTTCCGCTTATATATACATACTTTTACATGACAAAAACAATGTCACATTTAATTATTATACTTGTGGAAATATTTAACTGCTTGTAATTCTGTTATTCGTATTATTTGTACATATGTAATTTTGTTGTTTGCATTGTTTGAAAATATTTCCTTTTTCTTATATGATTTGTTATATCACTTGCCTATTGATTTTCATTTTTACTAAATTTAAGTCCTTCATTAAATTTAAATTTGATTAATTTTAATTATTTATATTTATACATTGAAATTTCTTTTATAAAATATTCAAATGAGATTTAAAAAATCGTTTAATTAGTCAATACAAATAAATTTGCATTATCCAGCCACATTTAAATAGGGATTTGCTGCAGTTTTAAAAAAATGGTCTAAATAATTAGTGACGAATTTTGTTGCCAAAAAATTGTATCAGCGACGATTAATTTTTGCGAAAAATGATCAATTGCTGTCTCCATTCATGGTAAATTTCGACACAAATAGAGGAACAACAGTGACGTGTGCTGAGAAACAGCGACCCATGCGTCTCACATACGAGTGAGAAACGATGAGAAAAGGCAACACATGCGTCACCCATACAGTGAGAAACGGCAACGCATGCGTTGCCCATACGATGAGAAAAAGAGACGCATACGTCTCTGATCCATGAGAAATGGCAACGCAAGCGTTGCCGATTTGCTGAAGGTACTACGACACTTGCGTCGCCAATGTATAAAGGGCATCAGCCATGCTCCGCGTCACTAAAATTCTTATTTTACAGCGACGCAATTTCGACGTTGCAAATATTTTTCAGTTTCTGCGACACCCCTTTCGGGGACACAAGAATTTACGTCGCCATTTACAACTAACGACGCTATATTTGCGTCGCCTATTAAAGTTTTTGGCGTAGTGATTTTTATAATGAAAAAGGATGAATCGAATTAAAAACTAGCTATATGCTTCATACCATGTTTATAATTTATAAAGGATAATAGGGACACGTTGGTGCCAACATTTTTCAAAAGTTAGCAAAAAAATTGAAATAAAGGTACATATATATTTCAAATTTTTTCGAACTGCAGAATGACAATGCTCAAAAAATTAAAGTGCAGGGTCCATTTTCACACCACTTTTAAAATGTATTTTATGCAATTAGCTTATACAATTAGCAATAAACAAAAATGTTTACTTGTTAAACAACATGGTAAATGATGTAATAATTTTTAATTAGCTTATTAAAAAGGTTTTTGATACAGTTGCTTCTTGTAGTTTCCAAATTTTTACATTTTAGTAACAAATTAACATCAATATTCTTGAAGTTTATAAATGGCGCAGTATAGTCCTGTTTGGACCACTTATTTGGATTTTTTGTATTAATATTTTTATTTATTAAAAATATTAATTTTTTTGGATTTAAGTGAATCAATATTTGTCCTACATTGTTTAAAGTATAAGTATTTATCTTGGAAATTGAAAGAAGAGGAGTCCCACATCGAAAGTACAAGAGATTAGTGAGCCACATTCTCCTATATAAATAGAGGCTTCACAAACTTTGAAAATGACTCGTGCATCTACACACACCAGAAAACATAGACTACTTAGTTTATTCTCGTTAGAATTTACTTCGAGTAGTCAAGTGTTTTAGTTGAAAATTTTAATTAAAAGTCTTTTAATCTGAAGGGCATTTGTAACCCTTTAATTATTTTGTTCTCAGTAATTAATACAATCGTTTGATTAAGTTTGATATTAATTGGCGCACACTTTACTTTTTTTTTGGACTGTCATACGTTCGAAGTGGCACGCCCGTATACTTGAAACGACTAATTGTTGTGTTTTACAACAAGTCCAAATTCCAAATTTTTTATACTGTGACTTTTTAGTTGCTAAACTATATTAACTCATAACATAATTTTTTATTCCAATTATCTTCTTGCTTAGAAAAATGTAAACTACCTTATGTATAATACACATGCATTTTTACAATTAAAAAGTTATTATGTGAAGGTTTGGAGTGATACTCCACGTTAACAAACTTCAAACATATTGGTGCTAATTTAATATTACAAGAGGTAAAATGCAAAAATATTAAAACTAAAAGGAGCATTAGTGTTTAAAACCATAAATAAAAGTGATAAACAGTTTGGTGTCCCTAACACCAATATAAAACTTAAAAAAAGAAAAAAGAAAGAGAACAATGACTTCTTTTACAACAACGAAAATATCTCTATACACAACTAAAATATATGTGTACGCATCTATTTTGTATGTCCTAAAATATATTGAGTTTATGGAAAAAAGTCCTAATAATTTATAGTTCAGTATGGTATCAAAAGTGATTATGTTTTTAAAAAATTAAAAAGTGCTAATTTTTAAAGTTAATTTTCTTTTACATTTTGGGATTAAGTAAGTAATTTTTCTACCACACGGTGTCATTTGTTGGCTTAAGTTTGTATTTTTCTATTCACATGTGATTTGTATGTTCTTTTATTTGTTGGACTTAAATCAGTATTTTTTCGCTCACACGTATCATAGATGTTCTTTCTACCAATTATCTGGCGGCTCTATAAAATAAAAATAATGCTCATTTCTTCCCCACCTTACCGCCCACGCACCAAAAAAAAAAAAAAAATATATATATATATAATAATAATTCTTTTCGCTAAGCATATATATATATATATATATATATATAATATTATTATATATATATAATAATAAACATTAACACCCCACCCTAGTTTATGTTCCATTCCCCCTTAGCCTATTCCTCAATATTAAAAATAAAACAAAATTCTTAAAATAAAATAAAATTCCTCTCCTCATCCCACTCTGGGTCCATTCTACCCTACAAAAAGAAGCCCACCAATGAAGGCCTAGTTTTCCGGCGAGGTGAGAAAGAAGAAGCGCAGCCCTCCCTTTCTACTCTCAGCCTGCCGATGAGGTGAGAGAGAAGAAGCCCAGGACGCCCACTTACCTTTGCACAAAAAAAATTTTAGTTCCCTGATTTTATTCATTATTTTTTTAAATAATTTTTTTTAACAAGGATTTTTTATTTTAAAAAAAGAAAAGAAAAAAACTATGGGTGGGAATGAGGAGAGGGAGATCAGGAGCTAGGGAAACTTAATTTTTTTTTCTTTTTTTTTTTAACCATGGGTGGGGTTGGAGATGGGGAGATAAAGAACTGAAGAAAAGAAAAAGAAAGAGAGAATTAAAAGAGAGATTTTATGACTGATGAGGAAGAGTATTTTGAAAAAAGAATGGGCCTGTATCATCATTTTAAAAGAGCAAAAAATATTAAAATAATCACAGTTTTGAGTTTGTTATATCTCTAGTGATGCTACTGGCTTCACTCTTTGCATTACAAATAAAAAATTACACAAAATTAGTTTTTATATGTTTTTTAATAAATTTGAAATAATTATAAACAACCTGAGTATTGGTTATCGTTTGAAATATCTAGCATAGCCTTGTGTTATGCTTTTGCCGTCTAAATTAATTGGATAAATGATTATATATATGTGTATTTTGTGATAATTTATTTATACTGTATTTGCAAAACTTGTCATATATTTTTGGACGTAAAATTTTATTTCATATGTATAAAATATGAGTTATAATTTTATGTAAATAATGACACCTTTCCATTTCGAGCTTTATTGAAGTTAGCATGTTGTACTGTGAATTCTTTTTTAACACTTTATCATTCTGAACTAACAAAAATTTAGCATTTTATGCTATTCATTTACTTTTGTAATTGCAAAGAGAGTTTTGCCTCTAAAATATAATCACATATATGCAGCACGTGATCTGTTCCATAAAAATTAAACAGAAAATGTACTGTGTCAAATTTTTGCTAATTTAAAATGTAAAATGCTAAAAGAAATTAGAATACATCCTTCTAATTCTGATAAAGTTTATAATGCAAAATGTATCAATATCTTTTTTAAAATAATAGACAGAGATCGTAAATTTAAATGTCACGTGGCATCCGTGTAAAAACCCAAAAAAAGAAAAAAGAAAAAAAAAGTGACGTTGAATTTGTTATCCATTTCTTGTGGACTGAGACGATGCTGACGCGCTTCACGTCTCTGCCACTCCTCCCTTCTTCTTCTTCTGTTCTTCACCATCAAACACATTCTCTTTTCCATTTCCATGGCCGCGACCACCGCATTCTCCACGCTATCCCCTGCATTGCCCCAAAATTACCCTTCTGCCCACTCTCCCTGCTCTCTCTTCCCCTCCCTACCCCTGACTTCAAATTACCACTCTGCCCTCAAACAGCTCCGTTATGACCATTCTGCCCACCGGAGAATCACCTGCAAGGCGACGGAGGTGTCGGTGGCCGAAGAGTCTTCGGCGTCCGGAGGAGAGAACTGGGTTCCGGTGGTGCCGTTGTCGGCTTTGCCGAGGGGAGAGCGGCGAGTTATAATTCAGGACGGCGAGGCCATACTGTTGCTGTGGTACAAGGACCGGGTTTATGCCATCGAGAATAGGTCCCCTGCTGAGGGTGCCTACTCTGAAGGATTGATTAATGCCAAGCTTACCCAGGTTCTTTTGAAACCCTTTTTTCTACGAAATTCGTAGGTTTTCTTTGAATTTCATGGATTTTGGATTGGTTTAGTGTCTTTTGGGTTTTGCTTTTGTAATTTGGTTTAGAAGAAAGAAAGTGATTAGTTTTATCATGTTCTTGAAATGTGGGGTTCTTCTAACTTCTAATTATACTTTTTATCAGTAAAACAGAAATGGGTTTCGTAGAAATAACTTTAGCACCGTGTTTGCAACAAGGAATCCGTTGAGGAAATGTAACGGGAATACGGAGAAAGATTTCTTATACATTTTCATGAAAAATAAGAGTGTACCGAATGTGTATAATATATATATATATATTGATGGGATAAATGCATTTTAGTAGTATTCAGTTTAATAAACTTTCACATAGACTTTTAAATTTAAGTATATTTTCAACTTACATTCTATGTTAAATTAAACTTTTAAGCTTTAAGTGCAATCGTATGAAGTTTCTAATTATATTTTGTACCACATCAAACCTTTACTAAAATTTTACAAACATATGATAAACTGCGTCAACTTTTTTTTATAAAAATTAAAATTTGAACATTAACTTTATAAATTTTGGATGACACTGAAACTTATTTGCCGATTGATATTTTAAAATTACTATGGTTTTAGAGTAGAACATATATAAATAGAGGGCATCATATACAAGTTTATCAAACAACATGGTACTCTAAATTTAATGATTCAAATGTATCGTATGAAGCTTCTAATTTATATTTTGTATCACATTAGACCTTCACTAAAATTTTATAAATATATGATAAACGGTGTCAATTTCTTTTTTTATCAAAAGTATAAAAATTGAAACTTGAACATTAACTCTATGAATTTTGGATGATGCTAAAATTTATTTACCAATTAATATTTTAGGATTATGATGGTTTTAGAGTAGAATTGATGAAAAAAAGGGAGCTTAATATGCAAGTTTATCAAACTACAGTGGATTAAAATTTAGAAAGGACCTAATGCGGCATAAAATGTAATTTAGAGGTTTAATATGATACACTTGAAATTTGAAGGTTAAATGTGACATAGAAATTAAATTGGAAGTTTAATGTAATATACTTGAAATTTGATGGCTTAATATGACATAAAATGTAAATTGAAAATTTAATGTGATACACATAAAACTTGAAGTACTAATATATAAATTTATTAAATTACAAAATACTAAAGTGCAGTTATCGTTATATTGTTATAGTTTTTATGCTATATTCATCTCTTCACAACAACTTTTGCTTAAGCATATAAAGAAAACTAAACAATTTTACTAGAATGTTTCAGCTTTAGAAGAAAATGTTTGTACTTTTGAAGTTGCATTACAGATGAGGTTGATGGTTTTTATGATTACTTGCAGAATGTGTTGATTTATTTGTTCCCTTTATGAATTGGCTAATATAGTAATTCTCCAATTTTATAACTCAGGAAATATTATATGAAGAATGCAATGGAAATTATATGGTGGAAACTTGTGAGTAAACCAGTAGATAAGTAGTGATCAGGTGATCAATCTCAATTTAAAAGCAGAATTCTGATTAGATTATAAGGTGGCTTGAGACTTTAATGAAAAAAAAGATTGCCCCTCTGAAAAATACTTTTTTTATTGAAGAAAAGTATGTTTGATTTTTTTCCTTATGTTTCTAAATAATATCTCAACTATATATCTAACATGTTTAAGTGTAAAGTACATAGCTTCAACAATCGAGGACTCATAGGTAGTCTTACAACCGCTTATCTTTATAAGTTAGAAATTTTAGCACAACTGATTAACAAGGAGTGGATATCTAGTGTGTGCTTGACATTACCGTAATACTGACCATGTTGCAAAAGGTATGAAAGCAAATGTATAAAATCTTTCAATTTCTCATAGAAATTTGGAGGGGTATATAAAGCTAAGATCTGTGGGCAATAAAAAAGATTTTCTTCATGTGGGCAGCAAATTAAACACAATTCAACTTGAATATTTCTCATTTTATTCTTTCTCAGTCCTCTGTATTTCACTTCCCAACACTAATGGAAAGAAAGCATATGTAGTCGTAGACAACATTATGTTTGTTTGATGCGAGCAGACTTTGGAGTGCCTTTTCCAATTTGAGATCTTACAGTTAAGAGAGGAATGCAGAGACTGTGGCACCTGGGATTTTTCCATCTCCAAGCTTTCCTTTTACATTATTTAGATTGAATTTTTATTAATATGGTCTACCTAAAACGACTGTTTACTGGAGTTTACAATGCCATGCAACAGTGTTTTGTCCAACCTTGTTATTGGAGATTTTAAATTATGATCAGACGAATGCTAACCACTGCTTTGAGAATGAAGAGGATTATATCAGTTTTATTTATAGACTGTATTGGATGAATGATATTTTAGTAGTGTCCATCTTAAAATGCTTTGGCTAATAATTTGATTAGATTTAATGGATAACAAAATATCACTGCAATTTTGCTGAACTTATTTATGTGTCTGAATTTTATGAAAGTGCACTAGTAACATGTAAAAGGACTTGATAATAACACCCATATCCTTTCAGGTGGTTCATTTTCTCAACAGATGGTTCTAAAAACGATATCAACTGATATCTTTTCTGTTTCCTTTACGGCAGGATGGTTGTATAGTTTGCCCGACAACTGATAGCACATTTGATCTCCGGTCAGGAGCCATAAAGGAGTGGTATCCGAAAAACCCAGTGCTGAGAGTTCTTACACCTGCTTTGAGGTCGCTCTTTGTTTATCCAGTTAAAACCGATGAAGAAAATATCTATATCAGCATAAAAGAAGGTCTACAATCTGATGCATCTGCTGAGATTGTCTTTAGTGGTAAAACTCAACCAGGTGTAACTGCAACTAATGTCAATGTGGATGAGGTAACTGCATTACTGTCTGTATAGCTGATAAGTTTTTCTTTTGGGTATTTTGTGGAAGCACAAAATTAAGTTTGCCTTGTTTTGCGATCAGTTTGTTTAATTAATATTACCATGTGTTCCAGGTAAGAATGGTTGTGGACGAGGAACTAGGAGGATTTGGTTTCACGGCGAAGAATGAAATAATCAATGGGAAGGCGGCTGTAATTGGCTTCCTGGTCTTGATAGATTTTGAACTTTTGACTGGTAAAGGTATTCTTAAGGGCACTGGCTTCTTGGACTTCCTTTATTCTGCTTCAAATGCTTTTAAATAGAGATTTACACTGTCTTTGCAGCATAAAGGAGTTTATTTGTAGACTTGTCACAAAAAGAAGAATAAATACTTTAGTAGAAGGAACATAGATGCTTTGTTTATTCACTATTTTATACTTAATTTCTTGTATCGTTTGGACAATGTTTTATTTGATGTTGTAAATTGTGCATAAATGAGATTCATGTGGGTTCTTCTAGATGTTTCACTCATGCGTAAAAATGTGCAAATGCCAATTACAGTAATAACTACGTGTGTTTACATGAAATGCTGACAGTGTACAAGTGGAAAATTTAAAAATATGGTAATTTTTTATAATTTTCCTAACTACTGAATGATATATTTTACTAGAACTCGAGATAAATTTGAAGATTCTTTACATCATAGATGATGATGTAAAAGTTAATTTCTAGAAAATAATTTTATGCTATATTTGGAGTAATGACGGAGGGAAATAAAAATGAACGAAAGAGAAGGATTTTCAAGCTTATAGGTAGGAATCAAGCTCAACTTTTACACATGCAGGTCCACTTTCATACTGCAGGTTCAAGAGTTGAAGTTTGAGTTTTGTTATGCTCTCTAATTTTGCTTTAGACGGTACTGTACTCAATTTTACATGGCGCAAGACTATAGCATAATACCTTTGGAGTTTGGACTATCAAGAGGCATTTTTTTATTAAAAAATATAAAACTTCTAAATTATATGACATTCTCTTATTGTTTTAAGTGTTACATATAAATAATTTTCTCCACAAAATTTAAACTAAGATAATTTAGTATCAAACTTATAATAATTCTTTGTTTGCTTGATAAGCATTCTTTTATCAAATAAGTACCAACATATTTGATAAAAGATTTCAACATACCATACTAGCCGTTATAAACAATCTAATTTAATGATAGTTAATTACTAATTGCCTAGTCATGGATAACAACATTATTATAGTTGGAAGAAAGTAATTAAGGACTAGGATAGTTTATCAAATACTTTGTACATGGATCACTCACTCTTTAAAATACTCATATACCAAATTGAACGTGACACTAGTTTCTATATAATATATTTTTCAATTAAGTTTTTATAGTTTATACCCCCATTTCCATGACACATGAGAAAGAATTTCACTAATACTTTCCATTACGAGGTTCTAATTCAGTTTATAACCTCATTTCATAAATATTTTTTATGCCGTTAGGAGTTAATATCACTTTCGTCTTTAATAGGTAACAAAACCATAGCACTTTGATACATTAAAATAATAATAAATTTGAAATGAAAATATATATCTTTTTTAATTTTTTTTTTATCAATCTCTCTCCTCTCTTTGTAATTTTAATGTGCAAATTTATATATATATATATATATATATTACGTAAATAAATATTTTTTTTATCTCTTACTCTTTCTAAAACAATAATTATATGCTTTCAGAATTCCATAAACAAAAACAAAATTCCAACGCAGAAAATCAAAAAATGAAATCACGTTGGTTTGAAAACGTTAAAGTAACAGAGGGTGGAAAAGACGCGCACCGTGTTTTTCTCCACTCTAATTGATATAGAATCATCATTAGGCTTTAAACATGTATGATTTTCTCAAAAAATACCCATAGGCCAAAAAAACATATATTAACAGCCAAACTTTTTCCTTTTTTTTGGATCTTAATGGAAGTAAAATTCCCAAAAAATCCATAAACAACACACTTAAAAAAATTCGCTATATGGTAAACAGTGAACAACGCTGTGGCAAATACCTACATCTACACCCCTGTACTATATGGTAAACAAAATTCGCTAGCTTTAACATTAATATTAATATATTAAAAACTAAATTCCCTAAACTTTACCATAAATCCAAGTAGACTTAATTACATCTACAAAGTTGGTCGAAAAGATAGTCTTTAATCTTTATCCCACTTTCTCCAAAAAAATAAAAAAAATAAATAATAATTCTTTATCCCACTTGCCGATTGAGTTTCTTAATTTCTCTCCAGACTTTGGACTTGTTCACGCATTCAAATCCCATATAACATCCAGGCGCACACCGACGTGAACTTCGTACCGGATGACGTCATGCCATCCGTCACGCAAAACGCTACCTCCACGCGCTGTATATACCATATCCTCGACATGCATCCGTTCCACGGTTACACCTTCTACTACTACTTGATGATTGGTTCGTGTACCAACGTAATCTCCGCGTTCGCGTGGGGCTTGTAATACTTGTGACATTAAATTCTCCAACAGGTGTTTTGTTTCGGACCGTACTACCCTCCACTCCCCACCGCCCAGCTCTCAGGTTATTTCTTCTCCCCCTTTGCTTTTTTAAACTTTTACTTTGACATTGAAAAGTTTGACCAGAAGAAATAATAAAAATAACATCCAGGGCTCTGACTTTCTACTTATTCAACTTATATAAGCTTCTCTCACTTTTGCACTTGTCTTCCAGATTCTTAACATCTTCGACACTTTCGAATATGAGCTGCAGTAGTTCCGAAGAAGCTCTCGACGTCCAGAGGAAATACAAAGGCGTTCGCAGAAGAAAATGGGGGAAGTGGGTGTCTGAGATCAGGGTTCCAGGCTCTCAGGAACGCCTCTGGTTGGGGACTTACTCGACGCCGGAGGCGGCTGCGGTGGCTCGCGATGTCGCTTTTTACTGCTTGAGGAGACCGCCGACCTTCGATAATCTTAACTTTCCGATAATGCTGCCTGCCGGTGTTCACGCGGACATGTCGCCGAGATCGATACAGAGGGCGGCTTCGGATGCTGGCATGGCGGTCGATGCTCAGTTTCTCGCGCAGAGGTCGCCGGAGGAACAGCCGGAAAGGAAAGGGGTTCGGGGAGATGAAGGATTTGTTTCGAGTGCACGGTGGGGACCAAGTAATGAAGTTCAGGATGGAGAAGCTTTGAGCATTTCTATTGAAGATTATCTGTGAGCAGTATCAACAATATCAGTTTTTGGACTGTCAGATACACAATGGTTCTCCGGTGGAAGAGTAATATGATATTGTGTTTAATATGATATGTAATTCGGTAGTTTTAAATAATCAAATTTGCTTATCGCCAATTTCTTAGAGGTTAAAAATATTTTCATTGGAGTCAAATTTGACTACATATATGCATCTCTAAGCATGTCTTGTGTATAAACAAATATCAATATGGCTCTGATAAAAAATGTTCTGGGTAGTTTTACAATTAATTGGAGCGTTCTAATTTGATCGATTAGCGAGAGGACCATGCAATGTAAAACTTTTACCATGATATAACCATCGATGACATTCATGGCATGCATTCTTCACAGTTTTCATCTTATAAGGTGATTAACTGTTGTTGGATAATTTTCCTTTATTTTTCTTTTCCTTTTTATTTTATTTTAGAATTTTTAAGTTTAAATAATCATGATCTCACTTTTACAGCGAGAATTTTATGGCTCCTTACTTTATTTTATTAAGAAAATAAGCAATATGTGTCAAGGTACGGTTTCAATTCTTCAAAAGGCACCAAACGTGGTCAATTGATCAGCTTATAAAGTTTGAAAACTTGGTAAGTCTAGTTTTTTTTTGGTGACTTGGTCAGTCTAGTTGGATACATACATAAGGTGCAATTCGTTCAGTTTGCTTTTTATTTTTTATTTATTTATATATTTTGAGAATCAGTTAGGTTAGTTAAATGCCAAGTAGGCCCACAAAAGACATGCAATGTGGTTTAATGCCCTGGTCAATTAGCACGAGCGACGTGACATTCAATTCTCTAGCTATGACCTACAATATCCCACTTCTTATTATTTTATAATTATACTCCCATCCATTTATAGGAGACTAGACTACTGAATATTTGTATTTATATTGAAAGCTTTTTTTAATAATCATTATTAACAAGATTTTTTTTTTAAATATACAACTGTTATAAATCATTCATAATTGATTAACACAAAACAATATTTATTTAGAATATATATTGCTATGGTTAAATTCAACATCATGGCTAAAAAAGATTAGGATTCTTGATACTAAAAGACCAAATTGGCCACAGTATATGAGGCTCTAAATAAAAAATAGACCCAATGTGACCTTTTTAAAAATTCATAAAACGCCACATGGAGACATAATTCCTTTGTGGGCCCGTGCAAGGACATAAATGTCCTCTTTTATTCTCAGTCCAATTGTCATATGTTATCATTTAAGAAGCTAGGGTTTTGACTTTAAAACTCTAGCCGTCGATATAAGCTATAAATGGAAAAAAGATCTTTCTTTTTATTTTTCCTTGAGATCTGCGCCGTCCAGATCCATTTCTTTTCTTTTCCAAAAGCGAAACCACTTTTTTTCTTTCTACTATAGCTGACTTAGGCATTGGAGATGATACACTGACAACTCCACTGGCGCCACTTTGACTGAATATCTGTTTGTCTTGCAGATTTTCATTTTGAGACTGACATTCGGACACGAACTGGAACAACACGTAGAACTCCAATGAATCAACTCAAAAACGAGCTAAAACGTACATGCTCTAATTTATATAATTGTTTGTCAAGCCTTTGATGTTTTATATGTCATTAGAATTTTGTTGCACTTGATAATTGTTAGTGACACCGAGGACATAACATAAGTGCTGTATATAATACTTTTTTTTCATCAACAACTAGCTTCATTAGTATAAAAACAATCTAGTGGTGAAAATTATTATTTTTTTAAATAATAATAGGAGTTCAAATTTTTCACCTATAATAATATATAATAAGAAAAAAACAGCGAGCTCCAAAATATAAAAGCAAAACAATTATCAACGGCTAACATTTTGAATATTTATATCAGTCAATTGATTCAAATTCTTTTAAATTCGAATTAATTCTATAGTTCTTAGATTTGCTCAAATAGTTTTTTATGTTTAAAAACAAATCCAAAATCTATCAAACAAATTTCTGTTTTAAAAATTGAAATGTCTAACCTGAATTACTAATATTGTTATTACTTATTCACCAAAAAAACAATAAAGTCAAAACTTAGTAATATATAGAATATGAAGGCCTCTTTTTATTTTATTTTTTGTTCCTTTTTTATTGAGACATTAGCATTTACAGCAAATTTTCAAAATAATAACAATGTTGCATATGGGACATTTTTATTTTTATTTTACAATTTATATCGATCCCTAATGCTGTAATGTTTTCTTCTTATGTTTTATTTTTATTTATTTATTTATTTTTTAAATTTTTAAATTTTTCAAAACTTAAATCAATATATATATATATGAACAAATAAACTACAAACACCACAAGAAAAAAAGCATTCATCAACCATTGAATTGGTCGCTAAAAATCATGAATTTGGTCTCCAAAGACCTTTAGTGACCAAATTTCATTGGTTGCAACATGGTTGCTAAAAGCTGGTATGAGAAGGTCCAATAGCGACCAAAACAGCTACGGTCACTAATGCCTAAAGGATTTAGACACCATATTATGGTAGCATAAACATGGAGATATGGTCACTGTTAACTTGATAAATTATTGAAACGCTACCATCATATATATTTAGCTACCAACTGACAACCACACTTTTGGTTGTTGAATAGGTTTATTAGCGACCAAATGTCTTCGTGTGTAATGTTTATATACTACAACCATTATTGGTAGCTGTTGATGTTAATCACCGACCAACTTTCAGTAGCTAAAACTATTTTCAGAGCTTAATAACATATGTAGCTACCATGTTTTGGTCTCAAATATCATATTTCAATGACCAATTATTGGTAGCTTATATTTTGTTTTTAAACAAATAAATTTTATTTAGCTACCATTTGTTTGGTTTTAGATCAAGATTTTCAGAGACCAATATATTGGTCCTTAAAAGTTAACATAAATTTAGGAACATGTTTTAGCAACCAATCATTAGTAGCTACTATTGTTTTAAATAGGCCAAAAGTTGATCGTTGAAAGTTTTTTTATTTCCTAGCATTTGAGTCTCATTTTTTTATACTTGGTATCATAATAAAGTGAATAAATATAACAAAATTTACAATTTCTATTCCATATAGAAATTCCAAACAATTATATATATATATGCTTATAATTGAACATAGCAAAGACATAAGCACAACTATAAAAATATCACTTGCACGATGCGTAAGATTAAAATGTACAAATTGAAAATAAAGATACTAATATAAAGTTGTTAGAGTTCATAATTCCAAAAACAAAAGTAACATCGAAAGATCTTGTGCATAGAGATTAGACAAATATATAAAATTATAATCACATAGCAGCTGATGGTGGTAGTGGTGGTGGTTGATCAGACAAATCCATAGATGCTCATCTAAACCAAATTGTGCTAAAAGTTGATCAAGTAATGCACCTTGTTTTTTAACTGTCTTAGTAAGACCTTGGATGGCATTATCTTTATCATCAAGTCGGTCTTTAAGAGTTTTTATCTCATTAGAATATTGAGGATGTGGATGAATAGACAACCTGCTATATTGTTTATGAGGAGCGGTCCAATGCCATAAATGAACTAAACTGTCTTTCCAAAAACAATATTAAGAATATAATCTTCATCTTGAGATATTGATTCGGACTCCTCTTTATGTCCAGGTTGTGTTTCTTTTATCTCCATCATCTTATTCTACAATAAAAATAATAATTTAGTAGTAATTAACATAAAATATGTGAAATATAACAGTGTTATAAATTAAACTTACATATCTAGTCTTTGCTTCAGAATTAATCCATCATGTTGTTTTTTTTTCTAATGTGTTCTCTTAAACATTTTAATTTTACCAACTTCTTCAGTCCTCTTTGACTACAACAATATAAAAACAAAAAGTAAGAAAAATGGGCAACATCTCCACTGTTTTTGGAATTATACCCTCTGCAAAAAATTAACAAACAACGCTTCTATAACAATAACAAATGATACCGCAAACTTTTTAAGATTTGCAATCCTTTCCCATTAAATCCCCAACACAAAGGGATGCATGCCATATTAGATTATATAGGCAAATCAACCATTATATCTACAATTATATATATTTTCCATTTATCATTCAATTGTTTACCTTTGCTGTCAAACCATTATGAATTTAGACATATGATATACATTATGCTAGCTAATTGCCACATAAATTAACAACATGGAAATTAACAATTTAACAAACATGCAAAAAGTGATTAAAGTGTATAGCAACAGTCCTGTTTCACAAATTAAAATGTTTAGCATACCCCTTTATGATGCTTATTACGATTTCAAATGCATTTATCATACATAAGATGTGTCCATAAATGCATTACAACGAATCCTTCCAAAATGGTAAAGTGCATCAAAGAACCCTTGCAATGGGGATATTTGTGGAAGATATCGAATTTAGAGAAGCTACTAGAATTAGTCCATCAATTAACCTTTGAAACCTAGAATTAGTCCATCAATTAACCTTCGAAACCTCAAGCAAACTAAATCCTATTGTCATGCATCACAACTCCATTATCCTTGATAGAGTGAAGGCACTTTGAAATATATATCATATATCGATTATATATATATATATGTATATGATTAGAAGCTGCCACCACTAAAAAATAGGGTAAAAAATATCGGATAAACACTGACGTTTTAAGTGTTTAATACGACGGACCCAAACTGTCGTGAAAAGTGGCATCATATAGAGTTACAAACAAATATGACGGTTAAAAATCAGCGTCTAAATGTTTAATACAACGGACCACACTGTCGTTTTTAACATTGCTGAAGCCAACTGGATGCCATGGGGCAAAACTATAGACGACGGACGACAACCAAAAACTGACGTATATAGATGCCCACGTGGCAATTTACACCTACTTATTGTCGACGGTTCTATAAATGGCCCGTCATCTATGTACTAGTTGAATATTATTTGAACGTGCCACATGGCCATGCTCGTACCGTCGTTTATAAGTATATGTATAAACGACGGTTCCACGTGGCCCGTTGTCTATATTTATTAAATTTTTTTTTGGCTTTTATATATTATTTTTTTAATAAATTTTAATTAAAAATATGTTTTCAATTCAAAAAATAATAACTAATAAAAAAAAGTAAATAATAAATTTGTTATATTAAATTATACAAAATTGTAAACAATTTTAATTACAATAACATTACTAATTACACAACAATATTAATTACAAAACTCTTATACATAATTATTAATTAAACTAAACTAATAGTATCATACATTTATTTAGCTACTCATACTCCTCTAAGAATTTTGAAGGATTAGAAATTCCTTCAAGAAAATATTCAGCCCAATCCTCTCTAAATTCATCCACAAAGTCTTGTACCCAAACACAATTTTTAAACTGTACATAAAATTGAAACAAATAATATTAATGCATTAGTAAACATAATATTATATATAAATTTACAATGAAACTAAAATTATACTTACAGTATATAACTGAGACTGTGGTATAGATGAATAGATGTTTATTATTTCCTTCATCATCATGCATACATAATATGCACACTCATGATGTGTGGGTTGCTATGATGCCTACAAAAAATTAATTTAAAATATTAATTTACATAATTTCTAATACTTTAACATTAATGAAATAAATAATTAATATATTTTACCTTTCTGCCTCTCCAACTCACTGTTTTATTCTTCGACCTTTGCACCTTCGGCATATTCCATAATGTCCAAGCTCTATATATGTATCATTTTATAAATTAAAAATAATTAAAAACAAATTAATCACTAAAATTGACTTACTAATTTTATAAATTAACTTACTTATTAATTGCTTGAAATTATCTCGAGCTATGGTATTGGCGAAATAAAAAAATCAAACATACATCAAGTACGGGTCCACGACACCAAGTGTCTAATGAGCACTAAAATAAACATTAATATTAAAAATATAAAATATATTACATATATATATATTTAAGAAAATAATAATTTTGCATATAATTAAATCGTACCGACAATGAAATGAAATAAACTATATCCTATTGAAGTCATGTTCAGCTTTCCACCGTTTGACCAATCTATCAGCTTGGGATGCTAACATATCATGTCCAACACTCTCCACCACTCGTAGATCAATAAAAGCATACAACATAATATTTTCAGTGCTGATCAAATGTTCATATAGCTTCCTGCAAAAAAACATCATGACAAATATAATTGAAGTAAATTTTTAAATTCAAATAACTTATAACTTCAAATATTAATGCCCAGTACTTCATCTAGAGCAAGACGCAATCAACACCCAAGTCTTGCATCTGACAAAATATGTTGATATCGTCATGTATCAGCACCCCAAGATGAGAATTGCCTATTATCTTCCAACCCATGTTGAATTGAAGTTGCGTGACACATGCTTGGTTGAAGATGGTAGCAACTACCATCTTCATCAGTCTCAGCTTTAGTGGCAGGTCAGCAGTGAAAATTTCAACTTGACTTTCATTGGCCGGTGGAGATGCCCGTGAATGACACGAATGTGGCATGCTATTCGAGTCTGAATGAGCTCGTGCCTTGCCTTTTGATGCTCGTACATATATCTCCACCTGGTAAAATATATAAATTTAAAAAAAAACACTAAAAATAACAATCATGATTAACTTAATTATTACAATACTTAAAACATAAATATTTACATATTCTTCTAGTAAAATGACTAAAATTCTAGGCTATGGACAAGATGACCCCACAACTTCTCCTACAAATGTAATGTCAAAAAATGAAAGAGGTAGGGCTGCTTCAAGGACTAATGGCTCCACAACAATGACCCGCACATTTTCTTCCCCTAATCATATCCCAAGGCAAACAGCTTTTGGATCAGTCGTAAGGTACATCAATCTAGCTGCCACTATATTTTCTCTAGTGCATATAGCAAGCTCGCACTAGCCCCTTTAAAATAAATTAATTAAATTTATATTAAAACAACAATTAATTAAATTTATATTAAACAACAGTTAATTAATTTATAGGGATTACTAAGTAAATTTTTACCTCTGCAGATGTCATGTGATGTACTGTAGCTGGGGGAGTACTGAGATGTATTGGTACTGGAGGAGTACTGAGATGTTGTGCCTCCTCAAGAATATTAGTGGGCATCCAGATGTTGTTCAGATACTGATTAGTCATGATTTTCGAATTAAGGTTGGCCACAAAGTAATCATGTGTCCTGGCCAGCTGTGCAGACAACAATGTATTACTCTCTTGGAAGTCGCAAATGACGTCAGAGAGTTGTCTGATGCGCTCATCCTTCATACTATCCAGATTAGGTCGGGAATGATCTCAACGTGTTGCTTACCATATTTATTAGCACTTTTCTCACTAAATTCTAAAAAAATTTCAAAACCCTTCTGAAATGCATCGGTTTTTTTATCTATCGTTATCCATGATTTGTCTATTTTATCTATTTGAAAAACAACTAATTAAAACTAATTTAAACAACAATTATTTAAAATAGATAATAAATAATATATTATTCATAATTTAAACAACATTTAAGAATTAACAAATCAATAATAGAAAATAAATAGACAACAATAAATAAATAAATAAATAAATATAGAGACAATGATAATTATCTAACAAATTAATATTAATATATTACTATATTCTAAAATTAACTACAACAACATAAATATACAATAAATAACAATACTATATGAGATTATAACATATCAAATATTTAAACAAGCAAAAAAATTTAATAACAGCACAACATATATATATATATATCATTGCGGAATTTAAATATAAAATAACCTAATAATTATAAAAAAAATTAATTCATAAAAAAAATTATATAACTAATTTATTTTAAATGATAATGCAACCAATTTAATTTAAATGATAATGCAATTAAGTAAATACTTAATGTGGTTAATTGCATAAAATTACTTACCTCGATGGTGAGCTTTTTCACGACATTTAACTTCAATCTCAACAAATTAATAGCTTAAGTTTTGAATAAATGCTATTTGAATATTTTCTAATCACCATTAAAAAAAATTGAAAGAAAATTTTGAGAGAAATAAAGAGAATTTTTCTTTATTATAAGTGAATTTGATTGGAAAAGAAGATGCACATATATAAGCTCAAAAAATTACAACTATATTTTTTACAACGACTATTTTTGCAACGGTTTAAATTTGCGTTTTAGAGGCTCAATACAAAAGCGCCACGAGGACAAATCAACACACAAGCATGTTAGTTCACAACAAAACCGACATTTAAAATTGACAACCATTATAAATGACGGTTCCACAAAGCAACCGTCATTTATAATGTAGAACAAAAACGATGGTTCCTATTGGAACTGTCTTATATACCCTACGAAAATGACACGTGGTAGAAACGTGGATACCATGTGTCTTGGGGCATTTTTGAACCGTCGTTGATTCTTTTTTATGCGATCGACTATCGTTTTTATTGCTCCCAAAGTTAATAACTGTCATTTTAGTGTATCAACGTCGGCTGTCTTCAATTATTGATGTTTATTTAGAATTAATAGACGTCGTATATGACATATTTCTATAGTAGTGTGCTGACATGTTTATTTGGTGAATTCTATAAGTAAGATATAATGTACAAAGCAATAAATGGGAATAAACAACTTTGTAATAGAACACATGATATATATATATATATTAGTTTTGTGATACCGTATGTGATTCTCTTGTAGCAATAAATGACTTCGTCCCAACACGATGAATGTATAGAAGTTTGGCATGATTACGTTTGCCAGCTACATAACATTTCTGTAATGAGAAAAATAAGTGAAGAAATAAGTATACAACATAAACAATTATAAAAGTTACCATTATTCATAATGACTAAGGTAAAATAATTCAAATTTTTTAATTTACAAGAAATTTTTCGCTCTCAAAGTTTCCACACATCCATTCCCAATCTTTTTGCTTTTGGATTGTTTCTGGCCTGCATTGCAGTGGATCTTGACCATCCAACTTACACTTCAAAAAGTGCCTATTGCAGCGACATCTGTGATCCTTGTACCGCTCACGGCATTCAGTCTCAAAAACATCAAGCATATGAGGATCACTCAAATTAATATCAAAAGTTTCATGCATAATACTAATTGAAAACGTTATGCAAACTAGTTCATATAACTTTTAAAGAACATTTAAGAGTTAATACTAATACATAATATATTTACAAGGATAGCTTCATTTGCTTTCTCTCTATCATTGTCACTTGCATGGCTCCATCCTTTCAATCTTTACGAAACAGCATTTCGCATGATAATGCAACCTCACTGGCAAAGTGAGAGGCAGTCTCACCATGTGCAGGCATGTCTTCATCCCTCAAACTCAAAGGAAATTTCTCGTTACCTTTTTTCAAAAATTTTCTTAATCCCTAATCCATGATTAAGTCCTCGTTTTCTTTTTACCCGCATATCTGTCAAATTTGAATTAAAAATTAATAATTGTATTAACATTGAATTTAATCACTATATGCAAAAATTTAATAAATACATGTGGATGTTGGATTTTCATGTGTACTCTCCATCATAGGATCCAAAGAAAGATGAAAAGTTGAATGCATTGGCTGCTGAATGGGAACAGTGGATGCTGTGTTTCACTTCTTTTCTCTTCTGGTGCACTACGGATTGGAACATCCACAGGTGGTACATGCTTTGTGTTCCTCTTTGGCAGCATTGCTAAACTGATTATATTTATTAAACAAATATATAACTTCTTATCATAATGATAAATTTTAATTAACAACATAACAATAAAATAAATATAAATAAAACGATACAAAGAATATGAAACATATGATAATAGAAGCCAAGCTAATATGAATAGAGTAATAAAAAAGATATACTACAAGTTTTTCCATGCCAAAAGGATCAATTTACAAGTTTCTTTGTTATTTTTATTCAATCAGCCTTGTTCATTTGTCTTCCAAAAACCAAAAAAAATTAAATAAATAAAAAATAAAAAAATTAAACCAAACCAATATATAGACGAGACAAACTGAAATATTCATGAGTATAAAACTTTATAATTTCTAAAATGAAAACAAAAAGAAGATGATGTAACAAGATTAACTTAGTGATAATAGATTCCGCAAAGCATGTCACATATCAAGATTATGTGATTGCTGCTTTTTAGTAATTGATAAAATGGAAATTAATGGAAAGGGCACAAAAGCTAGAAATTATCACACTTCAAATTGCAACCCAAAGAAGCAACCAAAAAAATTTAAAAAAAAAAATAAGAATTTACTAAAGCCAGAATACAACCACCAAAGATTACATCTCATAAAAATGCAACATTCATCAAATTAGCATTGTCAATTCACTACAAAAACTTTCACACCCAACAAACANGAAAGGGCACAAAAGCTAGAAATTATCACACTTCAAATTGCAACCCAAAGAAGCAACCAAAAAAATTTAAAAAAAAAAATAAGAATTTACTAAAGCCAGAATACAACCACCAAAGATTACATCTCATAAAAATGCAACATTCATCAAATTAGCATTGTCAATTCACTACAAAAGCTTTCACACCCAACAAAATCCAAAAGCATGCCCATAATACTCAATATCTGATCCCAAATTCAAAGAAATTCAATATTCAAACAAATTAAAGATACATAGTTCTTATCGGTGGTGCAAGCTAAAACTACGTACTTCAAAATCCTCTCATCGCCATATGAGTTTGCAAAATAGAGAGAGAAAAAAATAAAATAAAGAAAGAACAAAATTCCATAGAAGAATGATGAGTTAGAGAATGTTACAAGAGTTGAACAAAGATTGATGAGACTGAGAATTGAACAAAAATCGTTGAGAGTGAGAGAGATGAGATTGAGAGACAGAGAGGGAGAAATCAGGTGGGAGTGATTGAGAACGTGTGAGTTAAAAATTCTAGAACTCACCCAAAAAAAAAAGCTAGAAAACTGTGAGTTAAAAATTCCCAAACTTACCAAAATAAGAGTTAAAAATTCAGGATATATATGGTTTAGAACCACAGGAAGTGAAAAAATTATTTCATTTTTTTAGCTATCTTTAATTGGCTATCTTTAAAGATATAGCCAATTAAATTAACATAGAAGCATATGGATTCATTTTTTTGCTTTGTTTTTATTTTATAATATATACATGTCTATATGTATAAGCCATCAGAATCAATAAATCGATATATGACATAGCATCAAGAAACTTGCAAATATCAAGTTGACTTTATTCATCTACTGTTTTATTATTTAACGAAGTTTAGAAATGAGAGTGAACAATTCTGCCAAAAAACTACCAAATTAAACATAAAAAAAAACCCATAAACATTTCAACTACTCAATAGTGGATAAAGCTCCATAATGTCCAAGTCATTCCAGTTTTAGCTGGTGCTGGGGACTGAGCTGAGAGAATGTAATAGGACCAGTGAGAAGCTTCCTAGGAGAGGTTCCCTCCAAAATAGGCCTCCTACCGGAGCCGCCTTCAGCAATAGGTCTTCCGGTACCGATAAGGGAAGTCCTCCGTGCTCCTTGCGGTGAAAGAAGCAGCCGGAATGTCCAATTCAGAACATTGGGTGCAAAGGCCCTGTATAGCAGGAATATGTCATACCAACTTGGATACTTCACATATTGATCTCCCCGGCATGCCCCCGAAACGATCAACCTCGCAAACTCTTCCACCGGACCCCCACTCACGTGCACCTAAAACAATTTGCGAGTTAGATGTTAGAGAACAATATAGCAAAAAATGATTCATCCGTCTAAGTGAAAATTCAATTATTTATCAAAAATAATTAAAGATGATTTATTAAATTCTATGTTCAAAACTCAATGACTATATTATATCAATATAAAATTTTGCAAAAATTATTGATCCATTTTATATCGGTTTAAATTTTTGAATAAATTAATAATTCAAATTCATATCAAAATCAAAATTTTAAATTTTAAACTAAACAGCTCCATTTAAAATAAAAAACAAATACAATGAGCCTAAAAAAAAAAAAAAGTTGGAGCGATAAAATGAGATTTTGTGAGTGTTGAAGGACATGAAGAAATTATGGAAACTTAAAATTTTACCTCTCTTTCTTCTTTCCATTGCATCTCGGCACCTTCTTCGAGCATGAACTTGCCACCGGAGATTTCGCTTCCGATCCAGCCATGGGTTGCAACGGTTATTCCAACTTCATCTTTTACTTCAAATCTCAGTGTATCATAAAAGTTTACAAGAGCTGACTTTGCCGCCTAATTTTGTACAATAGGAAATTAATATGAACTTTTTGCTCCCAATTAATTCCCAGATTAAATTCCAAAATATTTAAAAATATAGGACTTCCTACATTATTTAGAACCAGTGGGACCAGTGATTCAATTGATTTTACTCTATTAACTTTTTTTTATTGTAATATCTGGTCCTGGCTGTGGCCTAATTATCCAAGACAATCTCTGGCCCAGCCCCAAGTTGAACTATATACCAAATTATATTATAATTAAGCATCAAAATTTTGGAATACAGTTTCGTTGAAAACAATATATATATATATATAATATCTATTTTTGTGTTTATTTCTGTGAGTGTGTCTATATGCATAGAGTAATACTGTCCGGAACATTTCCCAATTTATATAAGATGGGAATGTATTAGGGTGTCAATATTGAAACTATCATTAATGATTTAATACTAAAACCTAGTTAGGTAAGTAACATTCTTATCGCTTCCAACGATGTTCCTAACATATTAAAGTTATATATATAGTATTTACAGAAATAAAGTGCAGTAACTAAAAAAATTATAGAGAAAATAAAAAGCACAAATCTTTCTCTAGCATATTTAGAGAAATAATATTTGATTATGTTGCAAGTTTATATTAAAAAAAATTTAATTTTAAAGCCTTAATTCAATATCATAATTTTCACAATGACTAAAGAATATTGAATTTTGCTTCAATATTGGTTAAAAACGAAAATCTATGAAATTATATATATTGCGAAAATGATTTTTAAGACAAGATATATGCATTTCTAAATCAATACTCACAGCGTATAAGCTCATTCTAGGCAAAGGTAACCAATTCTCAACCGATGCATTAACGATGATTCGACCATTTGTTTGGTATAGATAAGGAAGAGCAACAAATGTTGGATAAACATTCCCCCAAAAATTTATGTCCTAAAATAAAAAAGATACAAGACCAAAGTAACAAAGTATATCGGTTAGATCATATAACACATGAATAAAAACTACCAAATGGTACATTAATGATCAGCTCATGCAACTTGTCCTTACCAACAAATGGGGAAAAACGGAAGTATCGGTAACTTCGTCGAAGTAGAATGTATGTCCTAAACTTACAGTGTTTACAAGATGATCCACTGCAAAGTTGGAAGAAGAGCAATTACAAAAGAAAATTAAAGAGTTAATTAACTAATATTAATTATGTGTACACTTCACAAATCACTAATTTTTCTGAGTCAAAAAAAAAAAAAAAATTGAAATCAACCTATACAAAATTAAATTTGAATTTTTAATGCTACAATATTAATTTATGCAATTACTTTTAGCTAGATTATATAATATATATATCTTAAATCTAAGCCTATGCAAAAATAATTTTGGTTTTTGAGAATTCAAGTATATAATATAAGCTAGTTTTTGTAAAGTAATTATAATTGCTTGGGCCATAATGTGTGTGTATGCATAGAAATCATACCACGCCCATGGAAGTGTACTGTTTCATTGATGAATCTCCTACAATCCTCCTCCTTGACAACATCTGCAGCTATAATCATAACATGCCTTGCACCAATTCGTCTAGCATTCTCACTAATACCGCGAAGTCTGTGCTCTCTTCGTGCAACCAATACAAGATTTGCCCTCCTTTTTGCATATTCATATGCAATTTGCTGCACAAGTACAAACACATGTATGTCGTATAATTGGACCACATTTGAAGTTTCCGGATCAAAGTGTATATAGAGAAACCAAATCAAAGTATGGGACATAATATTCAATGTTCCATGCATGTTATTCAAGTGGGTGACAGCCTATAAATTTGTCAATTACACTAAGTCCTTGAGGGAATTTCTTTCAACTAGCCCCAGCTGCCCACATTAATTGTGTAAGAAATTCATCACAACTAGCTTCATTGTAATTATTAACTCCTTTATGTGAACACTCATAAGTCTATAGTTTAGTCTTTTTTGGATTCAAAGGTAGTGGTTTTCGTCAATTTCCGATAATTGTCATACTTTTGGTAACAAAAGTGCCTGTTGTAACATCCTAAATTATTGAGTCCATGACCAAGAACTTTTCTTTTGGTATATAATGACCAAGAACAACTTGTAAAGTAATAACTGAGTAAAACCTAAAATCTATAAATAAATAAGTAACTAATTTTGTATAACAAAATCAAATTTTGAGTATTGATAAGAGTCAAGCAGTGTGGGCTGACCTCGGTATTAAGTCGAATTCTTCTTATGTTTTTAGATCTCGTAAGGTCAAAAATTCCACTATATAAAAATGTACTTCTAAAAAGTCTAGTTCTATAGTACATATACAGTGATTGTTTTATTTTCCTAGCTTCGATAAATAACCCTCAATAGTAGAGACTTGAGGTGTCCCTTTAAAAGGATGTGGGCCGGGCGCCAAGTCTTAATCCTCGTATGCACATTCTAGAATTCCAAATTAAAATATTTAATCATCAAATCATATATATTCGTACTTGATTTGGAGATAAAACCATTAAAAATACATTTTTAGATTTTGAATTCAACTAAGTCCGTGTAGAATTCCCCTCTTTTTAGGTTAAAATATATTGTAATGTCTAAAAATAAAATAAAATAAAATATCCTATGTGCAATTGATAAAATTAGCCAGTCCATAATATATGCAGCGCAGAGACAATAAAGAAAACATATGCTATGTGTACTAATCTATATATCAAATTTTGCTCTAAATCACAAATTTGGTACTATAGAGGACCAACTAATTCTAATATTTAAGTATATTAGGAATTTCATTTATTTACTTCCATCAAATTATTACTTTCTTGAAAGAAAAGAAAATTTTAATTAGTACCTTTTGGACTCAGAGGGCTTTTGTTTTTTGGTAAAAATTTTTGGACTCAGAGTGCTATTAACATCTCGGGTATACTATCAATTTGTGGACCCCTTAAAGTATATGTATAGTCCAAGTTTTTATTTTAATTTATATAATTTAATATATATATATATATTAGGGATTCAAACTCGAGAAATTGAACAACACAAATTTTTGATCAAACCCATATGTAAATATACTATTTCCTTTCCAAAAATCTCCCAAGATAATAAATTGAGCAATATTTGAAGTCCAATTCGAAACTAAAAAAATCCTTTCAACATGTAAAGTCAAAAATTTATCACCAACTTAACTGACCCACCAAATTATTTATATTTTATAAAAACTCTATATATAACACTTGGAATTCTGTAAAAATTACCAAGAAAAATTGCAAAAGAATAATTAAAAAAAACAATCAGAAAATTAATAAATAAAAAAATAGATGGTGATGATAAATGATCGATGACAGACCTCCCCAATGCCAGAAGAAGCCCCAGTGATAATAACGACTTTATCATCCATATTTTCAGAGTTTAAGGAGTTATAAAGCCACTCACACGCACTGATGAAGCACAGAGCTGGCCATGCACATGCCAGCATCACCATGCTCGCTGGAGGCACTATCCAATTCAGGAATGAGTTCACAAAATCCATTCACAGAGAAAGAGATGCAAAATTTTGGTTGTTTGGAAAGTGAGAAAAAAAAAATGAAAAAGGGATAAGAAAGAAAAAAAAAAAAGGAAATGGGTACCATGAGAAATTAAGACTACAAGTTTGATGACAACACCATGGTTTCTTCTTTGCATGAAAGGGTATGAGAACACGTGTTGGTTGGAAGCCTCAGGTTGTGACGAATGGAAGAGTTTCTTGGATTCTTCTGCATGAAATCTCCCCTAAACCTCTTTGCTTTTTCTCAAGTGTATATATATGTTTATATAAATATAGCACCACGTAGCAGACACTTGTTTCTCTTGTAAGTTCCATTTCCTTTTATAATATTTATATATTAACAAACATATGTGTTAAAATGAGTGGAATACATAGTTTATATTATTATATGATGTGATATTTTTTATTTTTATTCATTGGATTACTAATTAATAGGAAATATATGTTATTTGATATTTTAAATGGTTATTTTTAAATATTTATTTATTTTTGTTAATTTTAGTATTAAAAATTAAAATTAAATATTTTTAATTAAATTTTACTTGCAGTCGTATAGACAGTAATAACCAATAACAATAAATAATAAATTTTTTATGTCATATCACTAAATTATTAGTGAAATAAATTTTCTGTTTGTTTGTTTTTTGCCAGGACACAAACATTATGATAACCATTGATTATTGTAATCTCATATATTCTTATTATATAGAAAATGAAATAAGATATAAACCATATATAATTTTTGGACAATTAAAATTATATATTTATATATATATATTTTTTAATATATTTGTATTGATATATATATATATATATTATAGTTCATAAAAATAAATTTATTAGTAATATTATGTATATATAAATATACCATGTTAATAAAAGTATATTTTTGTAATAAAATACTATATTCTTTTAAAAACATTATTAATTTATTATATATAATTCTAAAAGAAGAGAAATGGGATTCCCTATCCTCCTCATTTCCTCGCAGAAGAACTTTTTTTTTTTTATCTAAATTTGAGAACGTGGCGTATTTATTGTATTTATATTTTTTTATCGTGTTAGAATTTATCAAATCATCAAATTATAGTAACTACTAACTAGTAAAAATAAACTCTTTTTTTTTTCCAAATAAAATAAACTTTCTTCGATTGCTAGTTTTTCTATTATTCTTTTCTTGTTTCTTTATAACTAAAATACAAAAGAAAAGCACGCAATACACAGATAAATAAAAAAGCAAACAATTTTCTTCATATAAATTAAAATATAAATGTACGTATTCCCAGATTTCATCCAATAATTTCATATAACAATTAGAGTTTTTTTTTTTTGTTTTTTTATATTAATACAATTCCAGATTTAAAGTTGAGATAAAAATCTTTCCACTTTTAAGTTGTGATAAAAAAATTTTAAGACATTATTATTTATATGAATAACACTATAGATCTAATCTATTTTATCATTATGTCTATTAATTATACTAATGCTATTATCTATTTTGGTTAATAATAAAAGGAAGGTTTAAATGCATTTTAGTACCCTCTAAAATTGAATTTGTTCACTTATGGGTCTCTACAATTAATTTGTGCAATTGATACCCTCTAAATTGAAAAAAGTTGCACATTTGTCCAATGTAGTTGAAATTGACAACAAAAAGTTATACATTTGTCCAATTTAGTTAAAATTGACAAATTCTATCAATTTAAAATTAACATATGACCCTTAAAATTATTATTTTACTTTTTTCTTGTACCAAAAATTTTAAAAAAAAATTAAAACATGAAAAAAAATTTAAAATTCATTTATAGTTTTTTTTCTCTTTTTTAATTTTTATTTTAAGTTTTTTGTAAAATTAAAAATGAAAAAAATAATTTTGAGGATCATATATTAATTTTAAGTTGATAGAATTTGTCAATTTTAACTAAATTAGACAAATTTACAACTTTTTTTTGTCAATTTCAACTACATTGGACAAATGTACAACTTTTTTCAATTTAGAGGGTATCAATTGCACAAATTAATTGTAGAGACACCTAAGTGAACAAATTCAATTTGAAAAGGTACTAAAATGCATTTAAACCTAAAAGGAATTATCCGTAAGAGGATAATAGATCCAAAATGTATTTAATAAGTGCATCGATTTATATATTTTTTTAAAACGATAGAAGTCTAAAATGAGAGCCCGTGCCATTAAAAAATTCTTTTTTTCGTGTGATAGCACACTTAAATCTCAAATTCTTTACTTATTGAAGTAAAAATTCGGCTGATTTTTACCGTTGAATTACCTCAAGTGCACGTATACTATTATTTTATTCAATAACATATTAATTTAATTTATATTTTAATAAGTAAATTTTAAAATAATAAATAATATATAAATAATTAATAAATATGTAGGTAGGTAGGTAGTTCTAATAAAATCTGACACGTGTGAGTGGAACATGTTTCAGTTTAGTTGTACTTGCGGTGTGGAACCCATTGAGCACAAGTTTCAGGGCCGATAGAGGTATTGCCACGTGGAATCAAAAGAAACTTGCATGCACGTCTTTTGATATTTGAACGTTGAGAGAGAGAGAGAGAGAGAGAGAGAGAGAGAGCAGAGCAAAGCAAAGAAAATGGCATATATGGCTGTTTTAGAAAAGAAATCTGTTTGTGTGTTTGTTCATTTTTTGTTGTTATTTTTTTTACCTGTAGGATTGCTATGTCATCTCTGACATTCAAACAGATTATATAACAAGAGAGAAAAGAAAGAGAGAAAGAAGAAGTTTGATTGTATTTGTATTAGATTAGTTGGAGAAAAGAAAACAGAATGACTTGGTGGGTTTTTCTCCTCTCTGTCAAATCCCAAAATCCTTCGGTTCATCGCCATTTTAGGACCTCCTTCATAACCCGAAAATCTCTCTCTTACTCCACCCACCTCCGAATCACATCACACTTTTCCTTACCCTTTTCGAATTAATTGTTTTTGCCCCTCTCATTTCTTTTTTCTTTTACTTTTTTCTTTCATTTTCCATTATTGTCCTTTTCATTCTTCAATCTCCAGTCTTTAATCTCTTTATGAACAATGAAACAAATAATTTAGAATCCACAAGAGGAATATAGAAATTTATTTGTTTTTGTGATTTCTGATCTGGGTGATTTGAGCTTCTTTTTTTTTCTTCTTCTTTTTTTGCACTGTTCTCTTTCATCTTCTTCTAACCTGATATTATCTGCAAAAACCCACACCCTTTTCGTTTCTGTTGAGGTGCATTGTGTTTTAATTTGGCCAATTGGTCCAAATTTTGGAGTCTCTGAATACCGGGGTTATTGGTTATCTACAGAGGATGCATAGGAATGGGATTTTAGTATGTAAAAATTTCCCAAGATTTTTGCATACACTTTGTTAAATTCATATTTTGGATGAATATGAAAAAGTGCCCATATTGAGGAATTGAGGGTATATATGGTTGGCTGAGAAGGGAAACAAAAGGGTTTCCCAGGAAAATTCCAGGGTTACCCCATATGCTAAATGGTAATAAGAAAATTTGCAAAAATAGGTAACTATTCTTTTTGGTGAGAATTTTGGGTTTTTATTTTTATTTTTTTGGGTTTAGAACATGGGCTGCATTTGTTCCAAAGGAGCCTCAGAAATTGATGTAGATGATGAGTATGAGGAAGAAAAGGAATTGAACAAGGCTTCAGTTCAATTGGTTGCCCCTGTTCCTTCAAAGAGAGAAAATAATTTAGTAGTAGAGATAGGTGGTGGTGGTGGTAAAAACATTGATGGATCAGTTGGAAGTGAATCTAGGAAACCGAATGACGAAGATAGTAGAATGCTACTAAATGAAATACCTCCGAGTTCCTATCACCAGAGATGGCCAACATTGGATTTGGAAACCAGTGGAAGAAGAGAAGAGATGTCTAGGATAGCTAGCATTCCTAATGGTGTTGAAGGGGAACAAAATGTAGCAGGATGGCCTTCGTGGCTAACTTCGGTTGCAGCCGATGCAATCAAAGGGTGGTTGCCTCGACAGGCAGACTCTTTCGAGAAATTAGACAAAGTTAGTTTCCGAATTTGTGGATTCTTTTACTTGTTTTATTTGGTTTATTCATGTTTCACCTTGTGTGTTTGTAGTGATGCTGACCTATTTTTGCACAATCTGTTTGATATGCCATGTTGCTAAGTAGATTTCATTTTCATCTTATAAGTTAGAGTGAAGTAGCTATCAATTTTTTGCTATTTTTACAACCATCAAGCATTCTTTTTTAGATTTTTTATTTTTAACTTTTAAATCATCAAAGTGCTTAAATTTCTTCTTATAAATGAGATGCACTATATGCAGATTGGACAAGGAACTTATAGTAGTGTATATAAGGCTCGTGACCTCGAAACCGGTAAAATTGTTGCTTTGAAGAAAGTTCGGTTTGTAAATAGGGATCCAGAAAGTGTACGTTTTATGGCTAGAGAAATTCGTATATTGCGTAGACTTGATCATCCTAATGTTATGAAGCTTGTGGGTATAGTCACTTCAAGAATGTCATGCAGTTTGTTCCTCGTCTTTGAATACATGGAACACGATCTTTCGGGGCTAGCAGCTCGTGGTATCAAGTTTACTGAACCTCAGGTACTTGCTCTTCACACAAATTTCAGAAAAACCCAAGGAAAGAATGAGTTGTCTCATTTGTTCAGTCAAAAGTTTTTGTTTTTTGTGTAGCTTGTTTCTTTATTTTTTTCTATGGTCTCTACTCTGTAAACTTCAGTTATATCAGAAAATGGAAAACATTTTGTCCTCTTTGTTGTCGTCATTGTCATCTAAGTTAAATAGTAGTTGCAATGAAGTTCAACTAAACAACAATTTATATGATGGAATTACAGATAAAGTGTTATATGCAACAATTGCTTCGTGGGCTCAAACATTGCCATAGTCGCGGTGTTCTGCATCGAGACATCAAGGGTTCAAATCTTTTGATTGACGATAATGGAGTTCTTAAGATTGGTGACTTTGGTCTGGCAACCTCGTATGGTCAAAATCAACCAATGACTAGTCGTGTGGTAACACTGTGGTATAGGGCACCCGAGCTCTTGCTTGGTGCTACAAGTTATGGACCTGCTATAGATCTGTGGAGCACTGGTTGCATCCTTGCAGAACTGTTTGCTGGAAAGCCTATTATGCCTGGAAGAACAGAGGTACTTTCCTTTATTTCTGTAATTAGATAGCATCAGTCTATTGCTTTCCTAATAATAACGAACTTTAGTTTTCTAAGTTAACACATTTTGGACTGTTTCATGTGCTCATTGTATCTTTAAAAAGCATTCTTTCATGACAGAAGGGCCAATTTCGAGAGCAGTTAAATGCCTCCCACAAATGTAATGCTTATCTTCTCCTGTTTTTCGTAGCATTAGCCGTAAATGTATTGTGAAATGATGAAATGAGAAGAAAGATATGCAATTTGTGGCATGGATGTACAAAAATAATGACAGAAATTTGGGCACATGTGCCACAATAATTTAACAAAAATAGGGGTCAGCAAGATTCAAACACAATATCAGCTAGATAAATAGGCTTTAATACTATGTTTGAAACAATTTTGGCCTTTACATATTGAGAACAATTCATTAACAGAGATGAAATTATTAGGATTCAATCACAATACTTGACAAACAATAGAGTTACACAACCAAAATCTATTATAGTTTTATTATACTTGTAAAATAGCTTAATTGTTCATCTTTCAACATAATAGGTTCTACCGGTTTGCTATGATTTTTTTTAAAAGTGGTATCTTGTAATTCTTTTAATTTTCAGGTGGAACAAACTCACAAAATTTTTAAGCTTTGTGGTTCACCATCCGAGGACTTCTGGGAGACAACAAAATTACCACATGCAACTAGCTTCAAACCACAACAGTCTTACACACGTCGTCTTGCTGATACGTTGAAAGACATCCCTCTTCCTGCTTTAGCTCTTATTGATAAACTCCTCTCAATGAAACCAGAGGATCGGGGATCAGCAGAATCAGCTCTTGGAAGTGAGGTGAATTTGAGTTTCTCTTTTTCTATCTCCATCATTTGAATACAATAACTTGGGGCTATGAATTTGCAGTGGATTGCACAATTAGTGAAATTACATTTGATGCCAATTCAAACCATATTTTGGCCAAGTTCTTCATTACTATAGATAGCTAAAATGTGAACAGATTCTTCACTAGGCCTACATAAGCAAAGATGCCTCAATCAGAAAAGAAAATTTTATCACTTTCTATTGAAAATTTAACTAATAATTCATGACGTTATAGGTTGTGAATTATCTAGCATATACTTATATGCTGGTGAAGATGAGGGTAAGCTTCCTTCTATATTTCCTACATTTTGAGAGAAAAGTCAATCAGTCAGAGGTGAAATATTCACTAGTTTTGCAGCATGCCTTGTGATTTATCTATCTTACAATAAAATGAATGCGCGGATTGTATGTTTTACATTGCGAGTAAAGGATGTGACATAGAGTCAGTTCATTTGGCAGTATGGACAAAATATTTAAAATAAAATGTAGCTAATGGCAAGATGATAGCACATTTAACTGCTTATTGTCGCTTGATATAGTCTAATCACCTTGTGCATGACAATGTTGAATATGTTGTGTTTAACTTTGTAATTCTAATTTTAAGTTTGTTATTTTTCAGTTCTTCACAACCATACCCCTCCCTTGTGAACCATCAAGTTTGCCAAAATATCCTCCAAGCAAGGAATTCGGAGCCAAGCTTCGGGGTGAAGAAGCAAGAAGGTATTACTTTTTTATACTTGCCTCTCTGACTCTCTTTGATGTCACGTATTGAAGAGGAGTGAACATTACTCAGTTCATTCTTATTATTTCGGTTAGCTTTGGAAATAGTATTTTTTCTTACAGATGTACATCAGTAGCTCATGCAATGCTGCATGCTTCTCTAGCAGACATAAATCCTCTTGCTAATTCCTAAATGTTAAATAGGGTAATATGAAGGGAGTGTATAATTAAATAATGTATAGCAGTGTCTCAAATTTACAGTGAGTGTCATTCTAGAGAAGCGGAGATAAGACATGATAGCTTTCCGACAATTTGAGTAAAGAAGTTCACGTTTCTTTTTTTCATCAGGAGGATATTGATTATGCATATAGATACACCAAAATATATAATGATATATGTATTTATGCATTTGGTAGACAAGATGGTAATATTTTTCCTGCTTGCTTGCTATTCTGGGTGATTCCACTTGGGGACATGTCATTCTTGTGTGGAAGCCCCAACAAATTATCTACATCCTGCATTTCTTGGATAAAATCTGTCTTTTGTACCTTATACAAATTTTTTGGAAGAGGCATGCAATCAGACTTCTTTCCAGGGCACTTTTGTTTAAGCAATCTCTTTCTCAATTTCAGGCGAAGAGCGGAGACTGTGAAAGGACGAGGTCCTGAATCTGTTAGAAGAGGTTCACGAGATAACAATGCAGCGCCAACACCGGAATTCGATAGTCAAGTAGATGTTTCATTGCAGGTAAAATTTATTGCTCGAGAAGACATGGCTACCTAATAATTATTACACTGAAAGGTCAACGCCTTATTTCTTGTGAATTGTGATTAATATAAACAATGCAGGAACAGTCAAATGCTAAAATCTCCAGACATAAGTATGTTCCCCAGGAGGGTGGTGAATCAGGGTTTCTGATAGAACCACCGAGAGTAGCTAGGCCGAATGGTTATTCTCACTCCATTTCAATGGTACACCCTGTTGCGGAGGGATCAACACGTAGCAAGACAGGAAGCTCTACAAGAAATAAGCCAGAGCTAAGGGCACAAAGCTCTCATTTGCATCAGGCACCAGCAGGCTTATCAAACTCTAGCATTAAGAGGGATGAAACAGTGCGCAGCAAAGAATCTGGAATGGTAAAGAATCTACCAACTCTCTACTTTGTTTGCTTGAGCTTTAGACTCTTCTGAAAGTTAAATTTGTGAAATGTGAACAATATTATTTTGCCTATAGCTATAGAATAGTGAGCAATTTTCTTTTTTGAGTAATACACCAGTATTGGCTAACTTTTTAATGAAGCAAACTTTCTTTTTCTGTGATTTCAGGAATATGTCTCAAAGAAGAAAAGAATCAACTACTCTGGACCATTGGTGCCTCCAGGAGGTAATCTTGAAGACATGCTCAAAGAGCATGAAAGACAAATCCAACAGGCTGTACGCAAAGCACGTCTAGACAAAGCTCGAACCAATAAAAACATGGACAGTTTTAATTGAAGAGATGATCAACAGATCCTTTACTATTGAAACTCTGCTGCCTTTGTGAAGAACTCTTAGTAATATATACTGGGCGGTTTTGCTCACAAAATGTCGAACACCATCAGGAAATTTCTTTGCCTCTGAAACGGCATACCAAGGAAAGATATGTTACTTGGAGGCATAACCGAAATTGAGGTGGTCATGTATTTGTAAATGAAACTATCAAGTGAAACTATATTGGATTTACTTTTTCAGTAGAATTACTCCAAAATTATTGATAATTTTCAAGTTGTTTGTGGGCATTTCTTTGGTCCCTGGAAACATTATTGGTGGGAAATTTAACTTGTATAGAGGGCGGGGTTGTTGTTATGCGTACACATTGTAAAATATTGATTTTCTTCATATTGGTTTTGCTCTTTTAGGGATTTATTCTAGTCCATCAATGATTGGATTTCCTAAGTTACAAAAATACTTTATTAACTGAGAGTAGGCTCAACTGAAAGTTCTCTACCCTTCAAAATTAGGCTTCTTTTGGTATCAGACAACTGACATCTGAGATCCTCTACTCTATAAAAGAAAATTCTACAATTATTTCACCAGAATTTCTTAACGCAGGTAGAAATTTGTATATTATCATTTTAATTAATCTAACATAAAGATATTATACATGGAGTTCTGAATATAAGACCTAGAGCTAACATAGTAAAAAACCTCATAGTTAATTTCTTTATTTAAAAATGAAGAAGAAAATGAAAAATGAAACAAAGGAAAACGAAGGGGGAAAAAAATAAACAAAAAAGAAAAATAAACAGCAAAAACAAGATCTACTAATTTGTCGAGTCACTGAACTTTTCTGTACATTAGCTCCACATATTTTCCTTGATTACATGCCTTGCTTCGATTAGTTTTTCTCATGAGCATTTACAGGCTCATAATTTAACTACATATCTTGCTTAGGCTTCCGGCTTAACTCAGAATATTGACCCCCCATAAGCTGTAAAATGTCCCCCCACAAATTTTCTGATGAAGTATCAGAGAAACCTTCATATATCAAGTTTGAGCTGCAAGCAGCAACATACCAGTAATTTGATTCAATCTCCTCTTTCAACTGATCCAACTGCCACCCCGCATAACCAACGAAGAATCTAAAATCCTGAGACTTGAGAACCCCATTCTTTACCAGCTCTGCAGCTTCATCCAAACTGTTTCGAGCACCAAAACAGAGGCCGGGGATAACGTCTTCAAACCCAGGAAGTTTTGATCTTCCCCCTGTTTTTAACAAGAACATGCTCGCCTCAAGGGGCCCACCGAAATGCAAAGAACAATCAGAAAATGTCGTTGCAAGATCAAGATTAGTGGGTTTCATATGTTTTATCTTTTTGTGTAGCGGTCGGTTGATGACAACTCCAAATGGACCTTCTTGTGGATGTCTGGTACCAGATCTAAGGAGAAGGACAACAGTTCTTTCAAAGGTGCGAACCCCATCAAGCTTTTCAGTGGCAACAAGAACACAGCCCGTCTCAGGTACAGAAATTGGATGGGCCCACTTCATGCCGAGAGGTTTTGACTCAAAGGATGTACCACCTTTGATTTGAGCATCAGATTCTGTCTTCTCTGCCTGTTGAAAGTTGGTAGAGAAATCAGACAGCTAAAAGCTTGCATAATATTTATGCATCACCATTATTGAAATTCAACATTGTGATTATCATAGCAATCCACAAGAAGATCAAAAGTGGAAAACTAAGGGAATGATCAGGAATATCTGCTAAATGCAAGTAAAATATGTGACTGTGCTGGTTCATGGAAAATTCTAGAAATCCGATTTATTCCTCCATGAGACTTTCAAAAATCATATTTCACTATGTATAGAGCAATATGTTCAAAAATAACAAATCTCTCAAGCCAATAGCGCATATAAACATGTTGGAGACAAGTCCACGGATGCTTATGCAGTGGGCTTGGGAAGAAATGAAAACTATGTTTGGACAACAAACTACTGAAAACTAGATCGAGTCTCTAAGGCACATTTGTCATGTAGCATTGTACTAGAATTTGGAAAAAAAAAAAGAAAAAAAAAAGGATTTAATCGAATTAGATTTATATTGCATGTTTTGGATTAATAAACTAGATAAGCCATATAACATTGTACTATTTTTTTCCGTCAAATTGGATCTTATTGGCATACGATTATTTTAATTTTACTTAAAAATAATTTATTTTAATTCTAAATAAAATATTTTAATTATTTCTAAAATAATCTGAGAACAAAGTACAATAAATAAACTTATCAAAAAATGTACAATAAATAAATTAAAATCTCATTAATTTAAAGTATAAATTGAAATGGAAAAAAATTCAGAATTTATCATTATTTTCACAAAGAAATTAGGATTTTGTGTACAACACAAAAAATTGAAATTTAATGTCATTCTTTGAAAGGCATATGAAATTCTACCAAGATATGGTTCACGCCAGGATACGGTTCACACATATATTTCTAGAAGGAGGAAGACAGGCTAAGAAGTTCATGACTGGGGAGAGGAGATTATAGTGGAAGATGGCTGCTCTAAAGAAGTTCAAGGTGAGAGTGGCTATCTGCCGAAGATTGGGAGGATGAGAGCTGACTGAGAAACAGAGGAGAGACCAAGTTTATGATCTTTTACTTATTGAATACTTCATTCCCTGTTGAGGGTTATTTGTCTAACAGGAAAGGAGGGAAATGAATACTCAAATTAAGTGTTTAAACACAATTCTGTACCTGATTTCATAAATATTTACAGAACTTCGTTGAAAGCCATTTTTAAAGAAAGTTGTATCAATGGCATCAAGGGAGATCTTTTATATGTTTGAGAATTATGTTAAGCCAATGGCCCAGATTATAACAATCCAATCCAATGACCATTTCTGGTACACCAAACAGCAGATTAATAAGATTAATCCAATCCTACGTTTGATTCAAATATCACAAACATGGCCTAATAGGCTGATCTAGTATAAGGTTAAACCTGCCTACCTATGTGACATTGGAAGTTTTTGAAATGAGGTTTAGGGTGTTTAGAATGCATGTTTTAGATTTAAATGTCAGAGGTAGGTTCAGGGTTCTTTTTGTATGAGAAAAACAATGATAAACTGGATAGGACTAATTTGTTTAGGAATGTATTGTCATTGTGCAATAAGGTTATAAATGCGACTCTAAATGGTTATTTTGAAGACTAAAGATTGAGAAAATTACCTTTTCTGGCTTTTAATTGGTAAAATAAATGTTAAATTGAGGTAGCAAAGGACAACAGAAGAGGAAGATACTATATAATGTTTGAGTTCCAAAAAGAGTACCATAATAGATACAGAGATTAAACCAGAGAACAATAAAAAAGAAAGTAAGAAAGAGTTAGATTACACTTGCCTTCAATGAACAATAATCAATGTTTAAAAAGGTGTTTGAGGCTTCCTCCTCGAGGAGAGGTGGTACTAGGATGCCTCGAAGCGAGGTGGTACTAGGATGCCTCAAGGCTATAGCCTCAGCCCCTATTTGTGAGGCTTACGCCTTGGATGAGTGAGGAGTATGCCTCAGGCCTAATGCCTCGAGGCAGTTGAGGCTTACGCCTCATCATATAGGCTAAAGTTTATAAGGGTTATTAAAAGGGATTTTGGTACCTGGTTACTGGATTTGTGTTTCAATCCTCTTAGAGGACATGACTTTTAAAAAATAAATAAATAAATAAGGAAACGAAAAGAGAAGGTGTTGAGAGTAGTATTTCTTTCCTTCTATTTTACAGAAGGTGATGGTGTTGAGAGTATTAAAGAGGAGGAGGACTAAAGGAGTGGGAAAAATCTAAACTAGACAAACAAGCACTGAGATTGACAACTAACTCATTTTATTATTATGAACTTATGTTTTCATTACTATTTTTGTTACTGTCTAATATTTCTTTTGAAAAATTGAGGCTTACGCTTCAGTCTGCCTTGAGGCTTATGCCTCGCCTCAGTTCGGCAAAACCGCCACAAGTACACCTTAAGACTTTTAAAACATTGACAATAATTACCCAAATTTGGTAATGGGCTTACAATTTTCCCTCAATAAAGTAACACTACAATAATGGCTCACAATAGAATAACTGAATTATAAATTATTATCTAAACTGACTCAAAAATGATTGAAATGTTCCACAACTACAGAAATTACAAATTTCCCTGCCCTGCTAAACTTAGTCAAAATTCAAAAATAATTAAATAAATACTGATTTCCTAATGGATATGAAGAACAATAAGTCTATTACAAACAACACTCCTTTGAGATAATGGCACTTTATCTTTAGACTCAGATAACAAACCAAATAAAATGGAAATTTCACTAGATAAATATTATCAACCAGTTAAATGTCCTAGCATCTTAAGGTGCTCAGTAGTTCTATGAACATAAGACATCACTACTTAGACAACTGAGCAAAAATAAAAAATAAACAAAGGGAGAGAGGTGGGATTCTTTTATCTAATAAGTAACAAAGCTTAAACTTCATAATTACAAATTTAGTTTCTAGAGTGATAAAATCTACAGTAAGAAATACATCACCTGCTCTCTAGCAAATAGATTTGCTCTGACCTCTCTCCAATCTGAGTTTAAATGTAGGGGATGCTGGGAAATGTCATCGGATTTTTCAGAAGAATTATTCCCTTTTGCACCATCTCCTTCTGGAATAGAAGGATCACCATTTCCTATATCAAAAGCATACATAATTACATAAACCATTTGCAATTTAATTACTCTGACAAATAATTTCGGAATCAGAAAACTACAAGTGAAGATCCAGTCCATAATCAATTGAAGTTGGTACCACAAAATATTAAATAAGGCTTCTGTTAGGTTCAGCATATAAAAGATACATTTTTCCAGATCCATTCCACCCAGAATCATTGAAATAAAAATAAAAATTTAACTCCAGCCAAATGGTCTGTACTAAATGTTTTTATTTATTTTTTTCTAAAAAATAAAAAAAAAATAAAAAAATAAAAAAAAAAGTGGAATGAATCCAAAATGTTGAACACATAAGTAGTTCTACAAACACCAATGGGAATACATCTAAGTAGATCTTAAGCGCTGATATTAATGCTAAGGATTGAACTCTTGCAGTGTAATGGGCATTTTAATTTTCCACAAACTCCATGAGTGCTTGTGCAGAACCTAGACATTCTTCTATACACATAAAATGAAAGGGTTATCTAAAACATCTTCCCCAAAACCAAGCACTAACATGTTACCTAAAAGTAGTTCTGGTACTAAGCATTTCTTTTCTTTCTGCACAGATTATGAGATGAAAAGAACATATTAATTTATAACATAAATGTGTAATCAGGAATAGAAAATGAATAGGAAATATAATATCCAAATGAGACAACTCAAAGTAAAAGTAAAAGTAATATCTATTAACCTATTAAAGTGGAAACAATCAAGGAGAAAAAAGAAAGGACAAATACAGTCCCAAAGAAATAATACGGTAAGACCCAAGAATAAATATCAAGTGTCAACTAAAATTATCATGTTGTCAAGGACCAAAGTTAACGGAATACTAAATAATAAATGAACAAGAAGAGGATTCCATGCAAAACAAGTAAACTCCAAAAACTGAGTTGAGCTTTTAACTTTCTAAGATAGTTATGGATGTGCACCAAATTTATAACAGAGGAGGTCTCATGCTTTATGAAAGGTAAAAACTTTTTTCATTCAGGTGGAGGGGAGGCATGGGCCGTATGGCAGACTTGATAGAAATAAACCTGAATCAATAATTTATTTACAGAGGAAGTTCTCATTATCCAGTTCTCTTTCAAAACAGCATATTTTCTTCAAAGATTTTTGACTGATCATTGGATTCCTAATTCTAATAAATCATTTTACTGAAGATTAGAACGTTCTGAATTTTTTTTTAAGCAAGATCTCGTTATCCAATTATCTTTAAAAACTATGTTGATATGATATACGACAAAATCTCATGCATATTCATGTAAACTAATGAAAGCAAAACTGATCATGCCTAATTCATACAAATTATAGATGTTCATAGTACCGATCCTCTTTGCTTCTATTTGCGACCAGTCTTTCTAGCAATGGGAACTCTCTATTTGAGTACTTGTGCTAGACATTTCAAAAGAAAAGTTTCTATTAAGGTCTCAAAATTCAAAAACTTTAACCATTTTTGCAAAGATATTAAATGTGGTTTGATAATGTCGATTTGGATATGATCAAAATTGAACCACTTATCTCCTTTTCAGATTCTAAATTGTACTATTGACTATTGTCTTGCCCTCTTTAAAACCATTCACATGTCCATCCACTTCATGCGTTTCTCTCTATACTAAGTTATGTTACCTCGATTGCCTTGAATGGGTTTTTCCAGATCCTACTATAACTTTTCTATTTTTACGTAGAATTACTGTCACTACTCTTTTGAAACCAAGAATCAATTTGTCCATTTTGCAGGAATGAAGTTTTTCAGACAATATTATGATACAGTTCACATGCATATACAATCACGATTTGCATTAGACAATAGGAATGGTCAACATAATTTCACACCTATAGTACCAAACAGCTTCCAAATCCCAAAAGTGTTTATTCAGTTTGACAGAAACAAAACAAAGACAGTAAGATAACAATTTTTGAATTCAATCTTAATATTTGGCTACTTATAAGAGTCAAAACATCATAACAAACATCGTTGACCTGGTCTAACAAGACTAACCAATTTACAAATTTTCTTTTCTCCACAGTTCAAGCTACCAAACAGAGCAACAAAAGTCAAAATTCCCAACCATGACTGAAAATGTCAACTGAAATTCAGATATCACTTAATTCACACAACCATACGCCAAAAAACAAAGCAAAAACACAAAAACAAAGCCCAATTCGAAAATCGAAAATCCTAACAAAATCCGTGACAATTGCATACCAGAAGAAGAAGAGTTAGAAGAATTGCCATTGTTCTTCTTCCCCATGGCTCTGACAACCAAGGAACGAAACCCAGAAGAGTAATAAAACCTGCGCTGAGAGACCCTAATCTCAAACAACCTTCCATCTTCAACACCTATAAATGATGAAGTCCTCGCCTTTCCAGGATTCCAGGAAATGGGTTTCTCGGAAAACGAGTTTCTATGAAAAAGCGGACTTATACTAGTGTTTTTTACATGTACGGCCCACAGATCCATAACCCACCTCCAGAAACTAGATTTTTTTTTTTTTGTTTCCCCGACAAGAGTATTTGCGCTAGGAAAAACGAAAAGAAAAGAAAAGGAAGGGTGAGAAAATGTGGGTTTAACGGATATGTAAGAAAAGAAAACAAAGAAAGAAACAGAGAGACCAATGAGGGAGAAACTCAGACGGATCGATGAAAACGACGGAATGGGAAAGATATAGAATATGCTTTTTCTTTTTTATTCTGTAACTGAATTGCATTTCTCTATACGTGTGTGTGTGTGCGCGCTTTTGTGTGTGGGTTTTGATTACGTGCGTGCGTGCGTGATGTCTTGCTTTGTGTGCGTTGGTGGGTAAAACCAACGCGCATTTTACTGCGCATGCACTCCTGTGTGTCAATGTCATTGCTGACAAAGTGGAGGTTAAAGTAGTACTTGTAATTTTTGCATGAAAAGGAAAAAACAAAACAAACAAAAAACTGAGTACGCCCATAAACAAACGTGTGAATCTCTTTGGACACCACAATTCGTATGCTTATCTTTTGAAAGTCCAATATTTCTGGAGTAAAAGTTTCTTCTTCTTTTTTTCTATTAATAATGAATAGTGAAGAATATTAGTATGAATATTTATCCAAAATAAAATATTTGTATCAATGATTCCAAAAACTATATCCGATTTTACATTCTACGTTCTAAATTTTATTTTGTCATTTTACATGCCAAACTAGATAAAATGGTGCATTTTTAGTACTTTTTTGAGTTTTCTATCATAAATTTAAGTAAATTTAGCAAATGCTACATAATACTATAATTTATAAATTTAAATCTGCAATATTAAATTCGCTGATATCAGTGTTATACGATATAATACAATAAACAATTTATTAAATTAGTTATTTTTTTATATCTAACTTTTTTTATTGTTCTTTTATATAGAAAACTATGTAATTCATATTTCATTGTATTGAAAAGTAACAATTGTATATCTATTTAAATATTGATACTTTGTTCTAGATTCTATTTTTTATATTATTTATATTGGATATAAAACTTTAGCTTAGTTTTTAATATTTTAAATTTTTTAAATTGATAATTGTAATGCATGTTTCTTTTCTTAACTTTGATGAATATTTAATATTACCTTAATTTGTAATATTTTAAATGACAATTATTAATCATGTAAAATTTTAATATTTTTTTTAGACGCTTAGCTTATTATTTAAACATGTATTAATTTAAGTAAATATATATATATAACAAACATGTCTAAGCTTAGTAAATATAAATAAAAAACGACATGAATACGATTTAACAATAGTTTAACGAGTTGGAGTTGAGTGAAAAAAATTTGACACGAATACAGTTTAACACGACAAGTTACCAAGCCTACATTCAAGACAAAAAGCACATGCCATACACGTCACTTTTGAAAGGATAAAAACGTCCTTTGCATCCATAACCCAGTTCATATTTTCTCTTTAGGGGTGAAAATTTTGACTGCCTAATTCAGTCCAAACTCAAAAATTTAGGTTCAGGAGAAAAAATTTAAGTTGGACTGGATCAATGTTTCAAATCTTAAGGCCCAAGCCCAGCCCTATTGGTATCAAGATGGGTTTTAGGCTTAGGTACTGAGTTCGGACTTCGGATTTAAAGTATAAAAAGCCAAATTTGGAACCTTATTTGGTTCAAATATATATATATATATATATATATATATTGCTTAAAATATCTTTATTAATAAACTAAAAAAACTTATCTTATGGTATATACAAAATATAATTTTTGACAAATAATAAAAAAATGCAACTTAAAATATAATAAATATTTCATAAAAAATTGAATAAAAATAAAAATAAAAAATTATAAAATTATATTGGACTAGGCTTCAGGCCGGCCCGAATGGTAGTCCAATATGTCAGGCTTTGTACTGGATCTATACTAAAAATTTAAAGTCCAAGCCCAACCCAAGAAGAAATTGCGTGTGGCTAAATTTGGACTGGATTTTTTTTGGACGAGTTTGATCAAAATTTGAGCTTTCAAACTTTTTTAGCATCCCAACTCTTTCGTGGGTTCTTCTGATTTTCAGATGGGAGGAGGGGAGTAAGCAATCTGATGAAACTCTATAATGATTAATGATCGAAGGAAGAAGCGACAAGAATCCCAAATAACTGAATCAATTAACCAATCCACCAAGATATGAATATTTGAAATCAAATTCATCCAACACTTTTTAACCTATAAGGTAGATTATTTACTAGGAAACCTTTGCAATGGTTGCAAATATGAACACTGTTGAAAAAATATATATTGCGGAAGCATAAAACTAAACACATATGTCTAATATGTAGCTGAATCGTATTATGAAAGATTAAAAAAAATATATCGCATGCAAAAAATAATCTGACTTTATGGATTTGATGTTTGATATAACAAATCTACTGGATCTACAATCTACACTCAAATCTACAAGTTGTCACATGATTCGCTACAGGATCTACAATCCGCCACCAAATATACTACTGAATCTACAAGGATCACAATCTTCCTCTAGATTTGTCACATTTTAAACCTTCCAAGTTATTCTTAGGTTTCACAGCAGATGGTTAGCTGTAATATTTCTTGAAGATTCTAAAACACTCAAGATAATTGAGATCTCAAATATTCTATCTCTGTTTTTTTATGTATTATTCTCTCTAATTTAGAATATTACGTAGAATGTCGAAAGATTTCTCCCAAAAAAAATAATGTATAAATAATAGGAACCTCAATCATATTATAATTCTATTTTCAAACCCAAGACCATGTTTTTCATACTTGTGTTTTTAAATTCCCATAACTAAGATCTAAGATGCACTATATATCCTAAGCTAGCATGAGGATCTAACAGCTATTATTAATCAATGCTCTTTATAGTTGTCAAGCAACTATCTAATTCGGTGCTACTCCACTAAAAGCTCATAATTCAACTCTAAAATTAATAATAATAGTATTGATATTATATCTCCCTTTTGTAAAATATCAATATCTATATAATATTTTCTGTCAATCAATTAATTATTTATTCTCTTGACTTATTAATTTCTTTAATGAATCAAATGCACTAGTCAATGACTTCATTACAACCAAGTATTAAAGCATATCATAAGGGTATTTCATACAAATTTCATATTGTTTATTTCATAAATACTGGTAATTTAAACAATCGTGTTTCCAAGTTATCAAGATATTGGCCGTAATATAGACCCCACTTTTTGATAACTCAGAAAACAATAANATTGGCCGTAATATAGACCCCACTTTTTGATAACTCAGAAACAATAATCATCTAAATACCTATTTATAATAAATTATGATAAAATAAAATAAAATAACCAAATATATCTTACGATTTAAATAATTTTTACAAAAGTTTAACCTTAAATAAATCTCACTTGATCATAATCAATGCGAACATAGTCGGCACTAATATATTATAATAACCAAGATAGATCATTTCATAAGATATTATAATCTAAATAAAAAGCCCAGCTTTATTCAACAACTGTGATCTCATTCATTATTTAAAAGAACCTATGGTCATATTTTCTGTGGACATATCAACATTATCATATACTACATAATCGACCTGGACTTTATTTTAAAGTATTAGTGTGCACACAAAAAAAGGAAAAATATTATTTTATTAAACTCAAAAAAAAATATTAGTTGTCGCGTAACAAAAATACAAATAAAATAAAATAAAAACTTAACATTGGTATCAGAGCCCCTTTTTTTCTTAAGGGACTTGTGAGAGACTTGAGAGGTTATTTGACTGAGTGTTCACCCAAAAACAGTAACCAAACCTGTTCTACAAAATACCATTAAAATAATGGAAGGTGAAAGTTCTTTTTCAACCATGGCTCCACCAGTGTTTGATGGAGAAAACTACCAAGTATGGATAGTGAAAATGGAAGCTTATTTGGATGCGTTTGATTTATGGGAGGCTGTAGAGGAAGATTATGAAGTACCTTCTCTATTAGGAAATCCAACCATGGCTCATTTCAAAACCCACAAGGAGAAGAAGACAAGATGCTTGCTACATGAGAAAAATCTACCAAAGAATTTTTGGGCAGAAGCAACAAACAGAGCTGTTTTTTTGCTGAATAGACTGCCTCAAGGGCAGTGGAAAAGAAGACTCCATTTGAGGCCTGACATAGTGTTAAACCTATTTTAAAAAACCTCAAAATATTTTGATGTCTGTGTTTTTCTTATGTTCCACAGGTTAAAATAGACAAGCTTGATGAGAAGGCTGAACCAGAGATTTTCATTAGCTACAGTTTGATTTCTAAAGCATATAAGATTTTTCAACCTCAGTCAAGGAAGATAGTGACAAGCAGAGATGTTCAATTTCTTGGACATGAGCAATGGGACTAGAACGAGGAATCTCAAGTCAAACATCATATTTTGCCATTGAATCCTGATGAATTAGAAGATGATCAACCTGTTAGAGGAACAAGGTTACTTTAAGATATTTATCAGAGTTGCAATTTTGCTGTTTTTGAACCTGTCGAATATAAGGAAGCAAAAACAGATCAATGATGGACAAATGCAATGAAGGAGGAGTTGGACATGATAGAAAAGAACCAGACCTGGGAGCTGATGGAGAGGCCCCAAGACAGAAAAGTAATTGGGGTTAAATGGGTTTTCAGGACAAAGCTCAATCTTGATGGCTCAGTGAACAAGCACAAAGCTAGATTAGTAGTGAAAGGCTATGCACAAGTTTGGGGAGTAGATTTTTCTGAGACTTTTGACCCAGTCACCAGATTGGAAATAATTAGAATGCACTTGGCTAAAGGTGGAAGATTTTTCAAATGGATGTGAAGTCTGCCTTCTTGAATGGTTTACTACAAGAAGAAATCTATGTTGAGCAGCTAAAGGGTTTTAGTATACCAGGACATGAAGAAAAGGTCTATTTCTTGAAGAAAGCTCTCAATGGACTGAAGCAAGCTTCTAGAGCTTGGTACAACAGGATGGATGAACATTTGCTAGACTTAGGCTTTGAGAAAAGCTTAAGTGAATCAACTCTTTATGTCAAGAAAGCTGACTCTAACATTGTTATCATTTCTCTTTATGTGGATGATTTACTTGTGACAGGAAATAATGCTATGCAGATTGAACAATTTAAGAAGGAGATGATGAAGGTCTTTGAGATGACAAATCTTGGTGAGATGACTTATTTTCTAGGAATGGAGATCAAGCAAACTTAGAATGAAATCTTTATTTGCCAAAAGAAATATTTGAAAGAGATTCTAAAAAAGATTCAGAATGGAAGAATGCAAGAGTGTGAGTACTCTAATGAATCAAAAAGAAAAGCTGCATAAAGAGGATGGAGCTGAACTAGTTGAAGAAGGAGTGTATAGAAGTTTAATTGGATGTTTGATGTATCTCACAGCAACAAGGCCTGACATCTTGTATTTTGTAAGTGTTTTATCCAGATTTTTGAATTGTGCTAGTGAGTTGCATATGGTAGCTGCCAAAAGAGTGGTTAGATATCTGAAAAGAACTCTAACCTACAGCATCAAATTTAGCAAAAGTCAGAATTTTAAGCTTCATGGATATTCTAACAGTGATTGGGCTGGATCTATTGATGATATGAAAAGTATTTCTGGATACTGTTTCACTTTTGGACCAAGGTGTTTTTCATGGTGCTCAAAGAAACAAGAAGTGGTGGCACAATCAACTGCTGAAGCAGAGTTTGTAGCAGCAACAACTGTTGTTAATCAAGCACTATGGCTAAGGAAAATCATGATGGATCTACATTTGAAGCAAAAAGAAAGCACTGAGATATTTGTGGATAATCAAGCTGCCATAGCTATATCTCAAATTCTAGTGTTTCATGGAAGGACTAAGCATTTCAATATCAAGTTTTATTTTTTAAGGGAAGTGTAGAAAAATGGTGAAGTGATGTTAGTTTACTGCAAAACAGAAAACTAGGTGGCAAACATTTTTACCAAGTCATTTCATGTTAGCAGATTTGAATTTCTCAGAGAAAAGCTGGGAGTTTGCAGCTCCTGATTTAGGAGGAGATGTTGAGTGTCTCAGGAGCTGATAGTATTTGTTTGTTAAAGTGGAGATCTAGTCTTTAGGAAATCAGTTTTATTTTTCTGTTATGAAAGTAGTTGTTATGGTTGTTGCTATTTCTTAGTCATGTTAGCATATTTTTAGCCATTTTGTTTTGTAATTCAGTTGTGCTGCACTTGTATTTATTTGAAGTTGAAGTTCAATAAAATTATCTTGCTTCTGCAATTTCTAAAAAAGCTTAACATTGGTATCAGAGCCAGGGACCCTCCTAAGACCCATACCACCTAAATGCTTCTAAAATACTCGCTCCAGTAGAGTCTTAGTAAATGGGTCTGCTAAGTTTTCCTAAGATACTATTTTAGCAACCATTGTATCTCCTCTCTCGATGAAACCATGGATAGTAGTTTATTGCTATGTGTTTTTGCCTCTTATGATACCTAGATTCTATATACTGTGTTACGACCCGATTATTGTCACAATTAAGGGTAATGGGTCACCCCTGGTATCATTTGTAGTCCATGAGGAATTCTTAAGCCACACAGATTCTTTTGCAACTTTAGATACAACCACATATTTAGTTTCAATGGTAGAGTAAGTGATACATGTTTGTTTAATGCTCCTCTAACAAATGGCTCCTCCATTCATAGTAAATACATAATCTGAGGGAGATTTAGTATAGTCAATATCTCATTGGAAATCTGAATATGTGAAACCGACAGTTTCTAAACTCTCACTAGAATACATAAACATCAAGTCTATTGTTCTCCTTAGATACTTGAATATATGTTTCACTGTAGCCCAATGGTCTAGTCCAGGATCATTTTGAAACCTACTTACACCTCATGCTACATAACAGATATCTGGCATAGTACACAATGTGGCATACATGAGACTATTTACTGCCAAAGCATAAAGTTTATTGCTCATGATATCTTTCTTTTCAAGATTTTTTGGTGAATGTTTCTTAGAAAGATGGATTCCATGTCTAAAGGGTTTGGATTTGTCCATGTTGAACTTGGCACATATTTTATCAATATATGATGATTGAGATAGTGCCAACATATTATTTTTCCAGTCTCTTAGAAGTTTGATACCAAGAATATAGTTTGCTTCACCCAATTTTTTTCATATCAAACTGCTTGTGTAGCCATTCCTTTACACCTGATAATACATTTTTATCATTTCCAATCAATAAAATGTTATCAATCTTATACTCTCGAAATTTTGAGAAAGTTTCAAACTTTTGGCACATGAGTTAAACATATTCATATCTTGAGTAATCGTTTAGGGAGGTTACAAAATACTTATACCTTTTTCTGACTTGAACATTTATTGGTTAGCATATATCAGTATGCACAAATTTCAGTGGTTCGGTTACACAATATCCTTTAGTCTTAAATGACCCTTTGGTCATTTTTCATTCTTAACAAAATTCACATACTGGTATAGGCTCAAAGACTAGAGCTTTTAAAATTTCACTTTTAACAACATTGTGTATCATGTTAGGATATATATGACCTAATCATAAATGCTAAAGATAGATTTCATTTTAAACTTTCATTTTTTTGGCAATATGTATATGCTCATCATTAACATTTTCAAAATAATTAACATCGTAGGACATAGGACTTAAAAAATAAAGATCATACCTTAATTCACCAAAACAAATAACTGAAGTTGAACTTCTTATTAAAACTGAAGAATTAAACTATATTGTCAAACCTTATTCAAATAAACAACTAACAGAAACTAAATTCTTTTTAAAGTCTGGAACAAATAAACAATCGTACAAAATCAAAGTCTTATTATTAAAAATTAAATAAACTTGTCATATTACTTTAACAGAGACATTTTCTTTGTTCCCAAGCCTCAAAATTTTTTGTCTTTCTTCTACCAAGCTAGTTTGTCTAAATCACTGCAAAGAGTAACAAACATGATTAGTGGCTCCTGAATCAATGATTCATTTATCATTATAATTATCTACTAAACAATTTTCAATATAATTTAAATCACCCATACCTGGCTTATTTGTTACCTTAGGGCAATTAAGCTTTCGGTGGCCTTTTTTCCTACATTTGAAGCACTTGCCTTTATTCATTCAATATTTTTAAAACGTATTGGGATTTTGATTTTTCAAATTATTATTTGAAAATAATAATTATTATTAATCTAGATACAAAAAATCATAATAATTATTATGCACATGTAATTTATGCAAATTAATATGGAACCACCTAGTATATATGACATGTCATCACATAAAAAATATTAATAGCATATAATTAAACCATTCACAAAATAAAAATAACAAATCCTAATCCATGGTATTTAGATGAAAAAAATAAAATAAGATTACAAGCCTAAAATATAAATTATGGCCCAATCTATCATGTTGGTCAGATTTCTTCCTTTCTTATAGTTTTGCAAGTCCATGGACTATGAGCCAAGTTAAAACTGACTATCTAGGATTTAAGTCCAAAAGATCAAAATCCAAACCAGTCAAACACTAACATTTACAGCCAAAGTTGTCACAACCTCCGTAGAAACATTCGATCTCTGTGAAAGTTTAAAGGTAGGTCAAGCACCCACAAATGAAGCTAATGCCAAAATTTTAGGGTCATCCAATGGTGCACGCGCCCTCACATGCCACAAGAAGATAAGAGAGTGATTTTCACTCGTAGAAACTTCTCGTCACACGTGTAAGAGCATGTGGAGGTTTTTGGCGACTTGTCACAACTCATTCTTTTTTTCTCTATGTCTACTTTTTGTCTATGGTGGTTTCTAGCCAAAAATCCTTTTGGTTTGCCGTCAGTTGTCCAAAGAGTAAGGTCGTGCAGTTTTATAAGTTTGTACGTTTACAATTTTACATAATTTCTAAAATAATTATTCATCAACAAAAATAACCATTATGAATAAAAAATTATAGATAATAATTAATATTTCTAACATACATGATCTAACATATATTGATCATAGGCATCATATATCTAAACATACATTATAGCATGCTTCATAATCTAGATTCAACATATAATTGTATGGGATGCTCTGATACCAATTGTTGAAAAAATATATATTGCAGAAGTGTAAAAATAAACTCATATGACTAATATGTAGCTGAATCATATTATGAAAGATAAAAAAAAAACAAACATCGGACGCATAAAATAATATGAATTTCTGGACTTGATGCGTGGTATAACGAATCTACCAGATTTACAATCCGCCACCAAATCTGCTATTGAATCTATAGCTTGCCACCAAATCTGCTACCGAATCTACAACAAGGATCATGATCTTCCTCTGGATTTGTCACATGTTAAACATTCCAAGCTATTCTCAGGTTGCACATCAAAAGGTGGGCTGTAGTATTTCTCTTGGATTTTAACACACTCAATATATTTGAGAAGAACAATATATTTTTCTCAAATATTTTCTCTATATGTTTTATGTATTCTTTATGATTTGGTATATTAGGTAGGATGTCTATAGGTTTCTCTCAAAAGAAAATAACATATAAATAATAAGAATCTCAATCCTATTATAATTCTATTTTCAAAGCCAAAATCAAAATCTTAATAGATATATAATATGTTATTCTGATTTAATTTGAAAATAAAAAATTTATCAGAGAATAATTGATTATATTTCATATATGATATTTTAATCAAAAGATATATTATTTAAATTATAACTTATCAAAATAGCTACATAAAATATCTCATAATCAAATTTATAATTTAAAACAGAGATAAAAACTCAAGTGGGAGCAATAAAAGCATTATCCTACGAAACATTACTATTTTTTTTATCTTGCTATTAATCTTGATTGACTTTTACAACAGTTTGATGTCAAAAATATTTTTTTACATAGAGACTTGGAAGGAAAAGTATATATGAAGTCACCTTCTGAATTAGAAGTTAGTGTCAATGGCATTTAAGTTTGCAAGCTAAAAAAAACTCTTATGGCCTTAAACAAATGTGGTTTGGAAGATTAACATAGGCTATGCTAGGAATGAAATATTAGCAAAGAGTCAATGAAATCATACTCTTTTGGATTTTTAACATTGCAGGTCCCTAAACTATATCGTGATAAACACTTTCATTCTAAAACTTTTTTTTTTCATTGTGATCTTCAAACTCATATTTTTGTGTCACTATAAGTTCTTCTTGAAGTTTTCATCCATTTAAACTGTTAAAATGCACATGTAATTTTAAGATTGTTTTTTATTACTATAGGTCCCTAAACTATATCTCAATTTATACTTTCGTTCTAAAATATATTTTTTTCACACTTTGATTTTCAAACAAATATTTCACTCAGAAAAGCTTACACATGAGGTCCACACTGGTAGTACCTTTCTCAATATCACTCTCTCTTGCCTCCATGCAAGCTTATTCTTTCTCTTTCTCTGAAATCATTTGCAAATATAAAAAAAAAATTGATCAAAAGGATTTTGATTTTGAAAAAATAAATCAAATATTGAATACGTGTTGGAAGTTAAGTTTAAATAACTAAATAGTAGTAAAAAATGATGAGGAATGAAAATATAAGAGAACTAAAAAACCCATGGATGGTTACATATTAAGCTTGGGTGTTTACTTTCAAGCGAAATGTTCGCAAATCGATGCATGGGTGATGTCAAAACATTAAGATGAAACGAATAGTACCAAAATCACTAAAAAAGGTGGTTGAAGGTGAAAGCTTGGGCTGGGTATGGATACGGGTCGTGCAACCTATTTTTCCAGAAACAAGATGACTCATGAACCTATTCAAAGCTTGAAGATGGCTGAAATGACATCGTGTAATGGATCCCATCGAAACAACATCATTTAATTTTTAATGACTTTTAAAACTAAATGTTAGAAACTAAAACAAAGTTATTTTTTGCAATCAACTAACTAAATTTACTACCATTTAGTTATTCAAACTTAATTTCCAACACATATTCAATATTTTTCAGTTTTTTTTTTCAAAATCAAAATTCTTTTGATTAATTTTTTTTCTTGTATCTGCAAATGAAGCCAGAGAAAGAAATGAAAAGAATAAGCTTGCATGGAGGAGAGAGAGACTAAGATTGAGAGAAGTGTCATCGTAAACTTTATGTGTAAGCTTCTCTGAGTGAAATATGAGTTTGAAGATCAAAGTAAAAAAAAAAATTAGAACAAAAGTGTAAATCATGATATATTTTAGGGACTTGTAGTGATAAAAAGAACCCTCAAAATTATAAATTTACACTTAAAATGGACCTCACGTGCATTGCAAATGCATTTTAACGGCTCAAATGAATGGAAGATTCAAGAATGACTTATAGTTATATAAAAATATAAATTTGAGGATAAAAGTGAGAAAAAAAAAATTTAGGGACTTATAATAATAAAAACGCTACTCTTTTTATCAAGTATCCAATCTTGGAAAAGATTCTAACACTGATTGTGTATGCTAGTGATATTATTGTCATTGTAGATAGATTTGGAAAAAATAAAATATCAATAGAGTCAAATAGATCATACTCTTTATCAAGCATCAGAATGGGAAAATATGACACAATGATTGTGTACGTGAAAAATATTACTGTCACTAAAAATAGATCACCTGAAGAAGCACCTGGCTGAAAAGTTTGAGATAAATAAATAAATAATAAATTAAAAAATTTTAGAAAGCTAAAGTATTTCTTAGGAATTGAGGTGACTCACTTGAAAAATAAAATTTTGATCTCACAACAAAAATATATTCTTAATAGTTTCAAGGAAATAGAAAGCTTGGATGTAAACCAACCAATATATTCCTATATTGAGCAGAACCATAGGTTGCGAGAAGCACATGATGAAGATGTTTTAAAGGTTTTCTTTTTATGAATATGAAGATGTTGTAGTCGGTACTAAAGGTATGTATAAAAAATTGGTAGAAAAACTAATTTATTTGTCACATACCTGGCTAATATATATGTATGTGTGTGTGTGTGTGTTGTAAGCATAGTAAGCGAGCTTATGCATTCATAAAAAAAAAAAAAAAATTATACGTGGAAAAAGTCTATAATTCTTTGATATTTAAAATCTAATCTTGAGAATGATATTTTATTTATGAAAGATTAGAAATAGAAGCATATATTAATGCTAATTGAGGAGGATCAATTGTTAATGTTGGGTTATGTTTTTAGGAGGAATCTAGTCACTTTAGAGAATTGAGCAGCATAATTGATAGGTTCGACCCCGTGGATCCCTTTAGGACTCTCTAGAATGGCTCTATCTGGAAAAATTCCATCAGAGCCCATTTTATTTTATTTCATATTATTGTGCTTGTATTATTCTATCTATGTTATTGCATGATGTATTTATTATTTGCTGAACAAATCCTTTCCGAGGATAATTCTTATGTCCTAAAGGGATTCTGGTGAAATCATTTTCAGACAATGCCTCTTTGGGGAATCCAAGAGGGATTAACGAGGCAGGTCTTGCCGCTAAAGCTTAATTTGGCTAAGAAACACCACATGCACTGCTACAAGCTTCGCGAATGGCAGTGAGTGGGACCTCACCACCACCCAAAAGCTTCCCCTCTCGCTTATCTACTCATCCACAATGGTCGTTTAACCCAATTTGGTTGGGGAATATGTCGTCAAACACCTTCAAACAGTGAGCCTTCCACCTCTCCAGCAACAACACTGGCAGCAACTGGGCTCTCACTATTAGTACCAATTCAGCTTCAGGGAGTTCCAATCTACCTCTTAATGTTGAGCTTTTGGTCTAATTTCATATGGAAATCCACTATTGGTCAACCCCCAAAGCCACTGATAATCCTGATGAAATTTCATTTTGGAATTGCACCAAATTGAGGGTATAATCTTAATCCTGGTGACCTCAATTTCATTTTGGAATGTTAATTTCTAGTTGTATGGTGTGTTTAAGAAACCTCCAATTTTGAGCTAGGATTCTGATTGAGTATTGAAATTGGATTGTAATTAGGAGAAATTAGTTGCAATCGTTGATTCAATTAGGTTCTAGAGGTCCCTATAAACTAACTCGATGTCCAATTTTATGTAATTGTGGAGAATTAGAAAAATTCTAATTTTGAATATTGACCAACTGGGTCAATTGCACAATTACCAAAATTAAAAATTAATTTTGATAATTTTAGAGTTCTCGGAGAAATTTTAGGACCCAAGCACATATCTTTACCTTTGTATAATTTTTTAAAACCTAAAATATATTTTGTGATATTTTAGTCTTCCTGACTGAGATAAAAGATGACTTTGCATTGGATCAGGATGCGTTTATTTTCTTATATCTATTTATTTTAAGCATATATTGTTTAGTTCTGTTGTTTGATTTTTATGATGAATTTCGATTTTCGGATATGAAATATATATGTGTGTGTGTGTGTTAATATATTTTTATTTATTGAGGTAGCAGTTAAAAAAAAAAACATATATATATGATTATTTATTGATTTTGGTGCATTTTGTCATTTATTGATTATTTGGATTTTAACAAAAATGAAACTTTATGTGAATTAAAAAAAAAATTGTATTTTCATGAGATTTTTATAAAATATGGATTTTTTTATGGACTTTTTAAAATTTTTAAAAATTTATACAATTGAACCTGATTATAAATTTATGCGTGGTTTTGGGTAAAATAATTTAAAAACAGGAGATGATTCAGTGTATCTCATCCTATTGATGGTGATATGATTTGATTATGAGATTGCGATATGGTCATCCTTTGCTACGGGATGAGAAAGATAATGAAATCCTACCATGATGCTTTTAGGATGCTAAGAATGGTGATGAATTGTCCATTTCCTCATGCATTGTGATGCCTTCAAAACACTAAGATAAACCTGGCAACATTAGTTTTTTGTGTGGTACACTAGATTTGGATGATGATATATGGATTTTTAGAATAGTCTTAATTGATTTTTGATGATGATAGTGGTGGCAAGGATGGTGGATTTTAAATTATAATCGAGTTATTGATTATTTGATTGTTTATTGACCAAATAATCACCCATTAAATTGTATTAAAACATTAATAAATTGTTTTAACTATTGTTTCATCACATTTCTAGTTTCATTGAAAAAATTGTTTTTGGGATGATATTGAATTTTGCAAAAAATGGTTCTTAAAACTAGAAATTTTTCAAAAAAGAGCGAGTGAGGTCAGAAATGAATTTAAAAATTTGTGTATACTTATTTTCTTAGATATGAGGACACTTACTAAGATTTTATATATGTTTGTTTTTAAATCTGTTGTCTAGTTTTAGCTGAGAGTTGGCAGAGCTACTGCTACCACCAACATTGACTACATTAACTACTTTTTTGGCTACCTATTTGGTTTTTTTTTTTTTTTTTTTTTTTTTTTTTTTTNTAATCTTTTTGCATATGTTCTCTCACAGTGCGCTGATTATAGTCTATGTTTATATACTTTATGTATTTTGTTATTACTTTGTATCTTGACCAAATCTTCCCAAACAGAATTTTGCTAAATGTCTTTATGTATTTTCAGTGGGATTTTTCCTAAATAGGGTCATTCTGGAAAATTCTAAAAGATCTCCAAATCAAATCCTTTCACATTTAATATATATATATATATATATTTATAAATTATTTTTTGAAATTTTATAAAAAAAAAGGCATTGGTATATTTTTTGTTTGGTCCTTTTAAAACTTGAATATTTTCCGTTTGCCAAGTAAAAAACTTGAATATTTTCCTATTTTTCTCAACTGGTTTATAAATTATGATCTTCATGATATTATGTTTATCTTAGAAGGATAAAGTTACAAAATTCCAAAAGTAATATGGAAGTTGGTGTGAAAGTGGGAGAGTTGACGTTGAAAGAGGGTTTCCCTCTAGTAATGCCACAGAAGCTCGGGATATTCCTCTGGCCAAGTAGGTGGGTCATCTCATGCCCTTCCACCTCTTCGTCAGTAAGGATGTTATCCTGAATTGTAGGGGCCTGGGAAGTAAAGAGAAGATCAATGCTCTCAAAGGATTGATTCGTAGTTAGAAGCTGCAAATGATTTTTCTTATGGAGACCAAAGGGAAAGGTGCATTGTTGAAGTATGTGTGTTACAAATTGGGCTTCCCAAATGGTATTTTGTGGATGTAAAATGTATGTTTGGTGGCTTGGCTCTATTATGGTCAGACGATGTGGACCTTGATTGCATTTGGAAAGATGACAAAGTCACAGCTGAAATTTTTTAGGGGCAAATTGGATGGATATTTAGAAAACTTTTGGTTGTTATGGTATTCCATAGATAAAATAAAAGGCTAATTCACTACTACAAAAAGAAGTCATATACGACGGCTATAAATTTTATATAAACGTCGGTTTTTAGAGTAACCGACATTGATACATTAAAACGACGATTATTAACTTTTGGGAGCGATAATAACGACGGTCTATCACATAAAAAAATATAAACGAAGGTTTATGAAGAACTGTCGTTGTTGTTGTAGATTATAAACGACAGCTACCTACTGGAATCGACAGGCTATATACGACGGTTCCCTTGGAGACTGTCGTTTTTAGTCTATGTTATTAATGACCGTTTCCCACAAAAACCGTCGTTTATAATGTCAAAAAACACATGGATGCAACATATATTGGTTGTATGCTATATACGACGGTTCTAAAGGATTTTGTAGACAAAACCATCATGTTTACACAAAACGGTGCCGTTTGGAGTAAAAACAACGATTCCATTACAATACCGTCGTGTTATCTGGGTAAAAATCGGATAGGACGGCAGCGGAAAAGCTGGGCATTCTTTTCTGGGTGGTGGGTTAGCTGGGCGTCGCTGGATGTGGCCGAATTTTTGGCAAGAAACTTAAGTTGCGTGGGTTCTTTATGGGGCATGTCTAATCGTAAGGAGGGGAGAAGGAAGAAAAGGGAGGGAAGGATCGAGAGAAATAGGGAAGAACAAAAAAAATAGATTTTGGTTATTTCCTAAATTTTTTAACATAATTTTAATAAATTGAATTAGCAATTGTAACGCAAACGCTTAAATTCCGTCATAGTTATACTTAATGTATAGGAGGGAAATTTCTCTCCAAAAGTTTCTGGTCAAAATATGCATCTTTATTTAAATTTTAAATTTAATTGTGACAAAATGACTATTACAAATTAATAATACATCCAAATGTGACCACTATAATATTGTCACAAAATCATTTTGAATTTTATATTATTTTTTTTATGAAATATGTGACAACATTTGTGCTTTTCGTCACAAATGAACTCAAAAAATTCAAAAAAAAATTGGCTTAAAAAATTTTATGATTAGTGACGGATTATTGTGACGAGGTAAAATTTGTCACATTTTATATACCATTTGTGACAATCCAAATATGTCCGTCACTATATGCCCTACTTATGTAACAGTTAAATAACTCTCACAATGATTTCCGTCACAAAAATCTCCTTCTTTTTTTTTTGTAGTAAATTTCATTATAAATGAGAAGATATATAGTTTTTATTAGAAGATTAAATCTATCTATATATACATTATAGTTTTTGCGCATATACCTGTACACATATCACTTGCTTACCTTTAATACCATTGAGGTCCATAAGAGATAGCTGAGTAGCAAGGTTTATATCATAAACTTCGTCATTGATCATTGTGACATCTTGTAGAGAGCTTTCAATTGCAAGTTGTACCTCTTGATCAATTTCGTAATCAGACATTTGTAGTCCTGCGTTCAAAGTTTCTAAGATAAAAGAAATTAAACCATTAAAAAAAACACAAAATAAAAGAAAGAAAAAAATCAGGATTTTGAAACATCAAAACTCAACATTAATTAATCATCGATTTTTGTAAATCTTTAATCACGTTTCAAATTGAAAATCGTCCCAAAAGTTCATGTCTTGTATTACAAGTGGAAAAAATTCATATATTTGTTCAAAGACATATAAAAAAGATTATTTTTACCCAAAAAAAAATTATTTTTCATTTTTTATAACATGATCATACGTAATTAAAACTACTGCACCTCATTATATATATATATATATATATACATGCATGCATGCATAAACATTCGTTTACATTTCAAACATGTTATACAGAATCTAGCTCTTATAGCATTTATCAAATTTGCATGCTAATTATTTAAATGATTTTAAATTTGCTTTTAATTTAGCTAATTAAGAACAAAAATCACAGAAACACACACACACACACATATATATATATATATGTACGAAAACGCTATAAACCCCGAAGTCGGGGTTTATAGCGTCCCTGACGGTCAAATTAAATGAAGAAGTCACAATCGGGCATTTTGAATTTGTCACGTGCCTTGCACATGGGTCACCAACCCACCCCCCTTCTTCCCCCTCCGCGTTTAGCCGGACCCCTCTGAATTATTTTTGCCCGATTTTCTTCCCACATTCGCCTCTCCCCTGCCTCCCAGAACCAAACAATCGGCGCTGCTTCTCCCCTGCTTCTCCCCTGCCTCCCCCAGAAACCGCGTAGTTCAAATCCAACAGCCCTTTACAATCAGCCCCGAAGTCGAAAAAAATTTACTGTGCCCTAGCTCCCTCCTTCCCCGAATTGCCGTGTGCCCTAGCTCCCTCCTTCCCCGAATTTGCAGTGTGCCCTAGCTCCCTCCGTCCCGGAAGATCGAGCCCCCCCGGCTGACTCCTCCAACCCCCCGCGATCTAGCCCTAGCTCCCTCCGTCCCCGAGTCTCGAGCCCCTCTGCAATCTAGGCCCCCGGTATTTCACGTGGTCGGGTCTCGAGGCCCCCCGAGCCCCCCGGTACGAATACGTGGCCGAGTCTGGAGCCCCCCTGCCTCCTTCCCCGGTGCCTCCTCGATCTGGTGTTAGTAAGCAAATACACGGCAATTTTTCTTTTCTGATCTGGAATTGCTGAATCATTTGGTCTGATTGTATCATTTGTATCAGATTTTTCAATTTTGTAGGTATCAGATTAACAGTTGTATCAGATTTACGCAAATTTTTTTTTTCAATGAAAGTTTTGATGATTTTGGTGAATTGTAAAACCGTATATAAATTGGAATGTCCTTGGTGAACTAGAACTGTGATGATGGTAATTTGGTGTACACGGTTTTAGTCTTTGATCTGCAAAAGAAATCAAAAAAGAAAAAAAAATTGATGTGAGTTTGAAAAACTGGAAATTTGATGGTATTATAGTTGGATTTGAATTGCTGTTATTTGTATGGTCTATCTATCATTTTTGCTAAGATAATTTGGGCTACTTATTGAATAGCCAATTTGATCAAATTCGGGCAAATTTTGGTAAATTTCAATAAATATTCAATGTATGTAAATAATTCAATTAAATTTCAAGAAATAATTTATCAATTTAAACAAATAATGTATGGTAAATATAAATAAATATATTTTAAGAATTTATGTATGGTAATAAATAGATGCAGAGAGATTTTCACCAAAAATAAAAAATGCAGGGAGATTTTCATCAGATGCAGAAATAATGTATGGTAAACATAAATAAATTGATTTTAAGAATTTATGTATGGTAATAAATAGATGCAGGGAAATTTTCACCAAAAATAAACAATGCATGGAGATTTTTGCCAAATGCAGGGAGATTTTTGCCCAATGCAGGGAGATTTATTTATATTGATGGTATAATACAATGGATGTCAACTTATATTGATTCTATGGATTTCAGAAATTGAAGCTTAGTGTTGCAACACCATGTCAGATGATAGTGAAACACAGTATTATACTTCACAAGTTGCAGATGAGATAAAACCAAAAGTTAATCAGGAATTTGCAACAGTAGAAGAAGCTTTCGATTTTTATAATGCATATGCAAGACATTGTGGATTTAGTGCAAGAGTGAACAACAGTAAAAGGAAAAAAGGTACAAATGAGCTAGTGTGGAAACAATTTGTTTGTTTTAAAAAAGGGCAGACAAATGACTATTACGAGAAGAGGGAGAAATATACAGTTGAAAGATCAGATGAAAGGAATCAAGGAAGTACCAGAGTTGGCTGCAAAGCTAAGATGACAGTGGTTAAGCGGCAAACTGGATCGAAATGGGTTGTTAGTCTTTTTATGAAAGGACATAATCATTCTCTTGCAACTCCAACTAAAGTGCATTTGTTAAGGTCACATAGGAATGTGTCAGTAGCAAAAAGAGTTTTAAGCCAATAGTTAGGAGAAGCAAATATCCCAACCTGTCAATAGTATAGAGTGATGGAAATCGAATCTGGTACTCCTCAAAATGTTGGATGTACTGAGAAAGATATAAGAAACTATGTACAAAGAGTGAGAGATGAGACAAAGGACATTGATGTAGAATTGTTAGTAGAATTTTTTGCTTCTGAAAGAGAAAAATCCTGCATTTTACTTTAGCTATGAACTGGATGATGAAAATCGGCTTGTCAGATGCTTTTGGGCAGATCCATTTTCAAGGAGATCATATCATTTTTTTGGTGATGTACTTGTGTTTGACACAACTTATAACACTAACAAATATGATATGATATTTGCCCCATTAGCAGAAGTGAACAACCATGGTCAAACTATCATCTTCGGATGTGCTTTGTTGAGTGGTGAGAAAAGTGAATCTTTCGTTTGGCTATTCAATCAGTTTTTGGATGCTATGCCTAGGGGTGCACCTCAAGTTATTATTACGGATCAAGATCCTGGAATGTCTAAGGCCATTGCTCAAGTGTTCCCATCAACTTATCATCGATTCTGCATCTGGCACATTTTGACAAAGTTTTCTGAAAAATTAGATGCCATACTTTATCGGGACAACTATGTATACTTTAAGAATGTCATTTTCAACTCTAAGACTACTGAAGAGTTTGAAAGTTGTTGGGAAGAATTGATACAAGAGCTAGGCCTAGAAGACAATTTATGGTTGCATCAAATGTATGAAATACGCAGCAAGTGGATTCCTGCATACTTTAACCATATCTTCGGTGCTGGGATACTGAGCAGTCAAAGAGCTGAAAGTTCACATGCATTTTTCAAAAGGTATATCTCAAGCAAAAACTCATTGATGGACTTTATTATACGTTTTAATAGAGCTATTAATCATCAAAGACATGATGAGTTAGTTGCAGATCATACTGATGTGAATGAGCAACCAAAGTTGAAATCTATGTGCCCAATGGAGACACAAATGGTTCAAATATACACAAAGAGGAATTTTTTAATATTTCAAGATGAGATGTTTGAAAGTGCTGCATATTTCTTAAGTAGTACTTTTGAGGATGATGTGTCTGATGTACATACCGTGCAAAAGGCAACTGGAAGTAGTTCATCAAAGAGTAGACATATTGCATACAATAAGGTTACAGACTATTTATCCTGCAGTTGTAGGTTATACGACTTCAAAGGAATCCCATGCAGACATATGTTGGCATATTTTCGTGTCAAACAAATCATGTTTTTACCAAGCAAATACATACTGCATCGGTGGACAAAAGGTGCAAAGGTTTGTGAGATGTGGGATAACGATGGTCAAGTAATGAATGATGACGGTGATATGTCATTGGTGACAAGGCATGCATGTTTATCTCGCTCCGGTGCTACTTTAATTGATGATGGATCTCTCACTACCGAAGGTACTAAATTGCTGTTGAGTGAATTTGAATTGCTGCGTGTTAAAGTTAAGGATATTAATGGTACCACCATTGGAATGCCTGAATCAAGTAGTAGAAGATCAAAAGATGTTCAGAGTATTAATAATCCAATGCATGTGAGATCAAAAGGTTGTGGGAGAAGATTGAAATCTTCAAAAGAGTTATCAATTTCAAAATCAAGACTTTGTCGAAGATGTGGGCTTCGTGGCCAACAACATGACAAAAGAAATTGCCCTAGGTTGCAAGAAAGGTAAATTTATAATTATTATTTTGTTTCTATTTAAATTCAGATTATGTTGATGTGAGTTATTTATAAACTATTTTTGTTATCTAGATCCACAATGTATGATCAAGACGTTAATGAGCATTCATCAAGTGAAGATGAGGAATTAATTTCTCAAGCAGGTACATTTTTAATTTGTAAGCCGAATTAGTACAAAATATATAGCATTCAAGTTTTTCATAAAGCCAACAGTATATCATCTTAATTCATTTGTAGGATCAAATTTATGTGGACAAATGAAAAGATTATAGTTGTATATGATATAACTGAATATTGCAGTAAAGGTAATATTTCAAATTTATGTGGTCATTTATGTTTTTCCATGTATTTGAATATAAATGTTGATTTGTCAATTTTATTAAGTTGTTTAATAAATAATATATTTTTATTTCATTATAAGCAAAGTCAGTGGTATAAACTTTGCTTACACTATGTATAGGTATAAAGTGCTGGGTAATATTTTTGGGCATTTAAAACCCCTTCCATTGCACTATGTATAGGTATATTGCACAAATCATGAAGCTCATATTTTTTTGTCTGTTTCTTTCCTCTAATTGAAGGCAAAGGAAGTCTAAAATGACATCATATACAGAATGTCTGAAATGGAAGTCATTTATGAAAGCTTAATTTGTTTTTCCATGTATTGCTGATTGGTAATTTTTTCCTTAGCAAATGTAATAGGAATTTCCAAGACATTGTTTTTGTTGGGAGAAGGTACTAATATTGAATAGCCATTTGTTTTTCCATATATTGCTGAGTGGATATTTATTTCATTATAAGGTTATACGTATTGTTATATTATATTATGGTCCCTTGATATAATCATGGATGCTTGAAAATGATGCTAATCAGTCGGATAGTCTTATTGAAGTTCAAAAGTTTTGAGTTTGAAATTGACACTTTATACGCAAGATAAATAGGTATTGTAGTAGTGCAGCAAAAGATACTTATGAATCTGATTGCTCGACAGAATGAGCCATAAACATAAGAGGTGTTTAAGGACTTTCATTGATTTCCGAGCTTTGTTAAAGGGCTGCTTACTGTTGCATATGATAAACATTCTTGTTTGAGTAGTCTCTAGTTGTGCTTGTTGTTGTATGGTCTATATGAGTACCTAAGGAGCTACTGGGTTAATATTATATTTGATAATCTGTCACTCCTTATGCCTTTTAGCAGATAGAGGAACGAGCAAATTTCCAGTTTTTCCTCCTACTGTGTTGTTACATTTTACGATATAACACTTACTTGGTGGTAACTGTAATTTTATATTTCCCTTCTGTCTTAAACCGTTGAGTAAAGCTGATATGCATGGTCTACATGGCTATATTAAGCTCAAGAATAAACATAAAATGAAGATCATCCATTTTTTACTTGTTTACACCTCATTTTTTTACAAAATCATTTAAACAAAAAATAATACATTGATATCATAGCTGCAACAACTATACTAAACAATTTCCAATCATATTCGCATTTTTTCTGTCTCATGAGGTGTTCCACGACGCTTTGATGCTGCTGCATTAGGCCATTCACTTTGGATGTCAACTCTTGCACATTATAATTTAGTGTATTAACTTCTTCAATCAAAAAGTCTATTTTATCCATTTTTCCATGATCTATTTCATTATCCCATACAAACATTCCACAATAAATACCATCATGCAAAACACTTTTATTGTCAATTTAAGCATACAACATATAATAATCACCATCTTGAAAAACAAGAAATAAAATTTGGTAAATTTACCTTACAATTATGGCATTTCCAGAATTTTCGGTTTGGATTCTTTTCGCTACGAGAGATGTGTAACTTCAAGTTACCACCATATTGACATTTTAATTGCCAAGAGCTTTCTTGTGCACTGGATGTCGACATTTCTGCAAAGCAGAATCATACCACATTATGTATATATGAACCACCCAAGAAAAATAATCCAATATTAAAAATGCAAGCATAATACCATGCTGATACTAGCTCCAAATTGTAAGAAACCCACTGTCCCTTCACACATAATACCAAACATATCATAGAAATTATTTATATACTTTGCAAACAGCTTACAAATAGAAATTAATTATATGCCAACAAAATCAGACCAACCAACTTTCATCAAAACTAATTTAATATCACAATTTCAGCAATTCCAGATCAGGAAAAAAAAAGTGCATCAAAACAACATAAATGTTTGATCTTAAAGCCCAGACCAGGTGAGTTGTTAAGATTTGAATTTACAGGCCATCAGTAAGCAGGTGGTCAATAAGCTGATGCTATTAAAACGTGTCACCACATTTAAAATTCTAAAGGAAGAATCCATGATAAACATATAAGCAAGCGCATACCAATAAAATGGGGGAAACCAAATTGGGATTATCAAATCAACTATATGCCCATTATTCAACCACTAAGCCTCATCAAACCCTTTTTTGCCTTTCTAGAAATAGCAACCATCAAAACCCCTTTTAGCATGGACTTGTCCATACAACACAATTCTAGTACAGATATAATTACACATTTCTAGTACACATTTCTAAGAGATCAACCTGCTCAAGCATCTTGAAGAGACCATCTACATGAATTCTAGCAGCAATAGCTGACTACCTACAAAAATGCCACAGCTGCATCTTCAAAAAAAAGTACAAAATGCAAGAAGCACTACAGCTGCCTTCATTCTGACATAACATGACATAACCATGATCATGCTTAGTCCTCGACCTCAAATCTCAGTATTTTAGAAGGTCCATATGGCTGGTCTTTTAAGGAGTGTCGAGTGGATAAACTTTATTGTACAGATTAATCTTAATCATAACCGAAAACATACCTTGAAATTGTCACTAAAGTCCACTTGGATTGCAGGACTGACACACATAATCACAACTACTCTCCTGTTATGGTCAGTGAAGTTTTAAAGACTGCACTTTTTAGCAGTATCTTCTCACTTTAACACAAAAATATAAACTGCATATAGAATAAGCATTGAGAACAACAGAAAGGCAGACATGAAAGAGGCAGTACGAACAACATTTACAGTACTGCAGTTGTTAAGAGAAATAAATAAAAATAAGAAGGAAAGGAAAATGGCATATATATTCAATAGTTCAATTGTTATAAAAATTTGGAAAAACCAACTTTCCAAATTTTTTTTTTCAAATTTCCAATTTTCCGTTTAGGGTTTAGGAACGAGCAAATTTTGGAACGAGCAAATTTCTAGTTTTTCAAACTCACATCAATTTTTTTTTTCTTTTTTGATTTCTTTTTTTCTTTTGCAGATCAAAGACTAAAACCGTGTACACCAAATTACCATCATCACAGTTCTAGTTCACCAAGGACATTCCAATTTATATACGGTTTTACAATTCACCAAAATCATCAAAACTTTCATCGAAAAAAAAAAATTTGCGTAAATCTGATACAACTGTTAATCTGATACCTACAAAATTGAAAAATCTGATACAAATGATACAATCAGACAAAATGATTCAGCAATTCCAGATCAGAAAAAAAAAAAATTGCCGTGTATTTGCTTACTGACACCAGATCTAGGAGGCACCCGGGAAGGAGGCGGGGGGGCTCCAGACTCGGCCATGTATTCGTACCAGGGGGCTCGGGGGGCCTCGAGACCCGACCACGTGAAATACCGGGAGCCTGGATTGCAGAGGGGCTCGAGACTCGGGGACGGAGGGAGCTAGGGCTGGATCGCGGGGGGCTGGAGGAGTCAGCCAGGGGGGCTCGATCTTTGGGGACGGAGGGAGCTAGGGCACAGCAAATTTTTTTCGACTTCGGGGCTGATTGTAAGGGGCTGTTGGATTTGAACTTCGCGGTTTCTGGGGGAGGCAGAGGAGAAGCAGCGCCAATTGTTTGGTTCTGTGAGGCAAGGGAGAGGTGAATGTGGGAAGAAAATCGGGCAAAAAAAATTCAGAGGGGTCGGGCTAAACGAGGAGGGGGAAGAAGGGGGTGGGTTGGTGACTCACGTGCAAGGCACGTGACAAATTCAAAATGCCCAATTTTGACTTCTTCATTTAATTTGACCGTCGGGGACGCTATAAACCCCGACTTCGGGGTTTATAGCGTTTTCGTATATATGTATATATATATATATCTTTCTTCATTCTTCATTGTCATAATTCAATCATTTGATGACACTTCCTCATAGTAATTAACTATGTCATGGTGTAACGATTTTATGATGAATGAATCAAATCTCTCAACATTATTTGTTTGAAGGTAATTTTGAGCAATTAGGCTTGTCCAATTATATATGCAATATTATTTAACAAATATTTTTTTTCTTCTTCTTTTTGGGTAAAATTACTCAACAAAATCCTTTTATGTAAATATTTATTTTGAAAAGAACTTATATTAGTTAAAAAAATTATGTTTTAAATAATTTATGTTACTTAAAAGTTAGGGACACTAACTTTTTTAAGTGTCTTCTACTTGTTTCACGCAAACTTGGCTCGAACACATAAACACAACACTTTTTATCAACTCGTTGCTATAAGTTCATCAATTTTTTATTTTATTTAAATTGTTTAATTTAGACGACACTTAATTATTTAAGTGTCGTCTATTGTTTTGACACAAGCTTGGTGCGAACACGGGTCAACGACATTTTATACTTAAGTGTCGCTATAAGTTAAATTAATTTTTCCTTTTTAGTTAAGTTGATTAATTAAGCGACTTTGACTTGCATAAGTGTCGTTTATTTTTTTGGTGCGAACAGGGATATGTGACACTTTGGATGACCAAATGAACTCTGAATTCACTTTATTCGAATTGGAAATGTTATTTCTATAGCTTTCCAGAAATATCTTGATTTCACAAATCGAACACCGAAAAGACACTCAAATATCAATTTTCTCATAGGAGTGTAAGTTGTTGCAACTACTAAAGTCTTTAGCTCCATATATAATTAATTCATATTAGCTTGCGCATAAAATGCAGTAATTGTATGCTTTTGTTCTTCTTTCTCTAAAAATGAAAAAATATAATAAATCAGTAATTTCAATAACAATGAACTTAAAACTAGCAAAAATTCAACATAAAATATGGCATAAAAACAATAAATTTTTATGCCTATTAGTAAACTACCTCAATGCCTCTTGAATTTGGACTAAAAAAGGGGGAGTGTTTTCTCTTTTCCTTACTTTTAATTTGCTGCTTTATTCTTTATAGCATTGCATACAATGCTCATCTCAAAGTTTGGGATGGGTTTCAATGTTAAAGTTTTTTCTTGCTAACTAATTTGTCTAGTTTGTTGTTATTATTATTATTTTTGTTTTGCATTTTAGTTGATTTAGTTTCATTTTTGGTCAAAATGTTCAAAAAACTATATTGTTGGGCCAAGAGGTTCTTTGTGCTTTTGTTTTTTGTTGTTGTCATTTTTAAGTAATATGATTAGCCTATGATGATAATATGATTCAAAATGCATTGATTCTTAATTGATGGAATTGTGTTATGTGTGCTTAAATGCCAAAAATATATTATTTCTTTTCCAAACATTTTGAGCTCAATGATCACTTTTTTCTTAATTTAGATTGTTTTGAAGAAAATTTTCATAAAATAGAGTGCATAAATTTAATTGAATTTTAGAACTTGCATGATTGACACTCAAGGCGATATCCTAGGCTAATGAATTACCAAGAAAGTGATTTAGGCAATTTTTGTTATTTAGTTTGAGTTTTTCAAGTCTACCTTATTTATTATTTTCTTAGTAAATATTCGAGCCTTTAGGATGTACTGCATATTAGAGCCTTGTTTGCACTAAACATATATGATATATTTTTCCTACCTTAGTCATCTTTTAAAAAAAAACTTAAATTGATTGATATGAATATATTGTTAAAAGCATGATAATGGTGGGGATTCTTTACAAACAAAGTTTTGGGTGGTAAATTTGACTTATGGCCAAGCATATGTGTTCTTTTAAAAGTTTAACTATGTATGTAAGGAAAAGCATAGAAAGAAAAAAAAAATGCAACAACGTTACAAAGAATATTTGTTGCCAAAAAAATATTTCTTCATTTTGTGAAATTTAAAGGATGGAAAGAAGCAAAAAAAACATTATAGGAAGAAAGCAACCAAAATTAGATTTATATTCATTGAAAATTTATTTAAGTTTTCTTTTTAGTGATTTATTTTCCTTACCATTTTCTTTCTTTAACCAATACCCTTTAGCCTTTACATTACAAGTCAATAAAGCCCTATTGATTCAAAGTAATGTATTGGTTAGTAGAGAGTATTTAATTACATCTTGCATATGAAATTGATAAACATATTTATAATCTCTATTGGTATAAATTTATTCAACCAAGACATTAAAAATTGCATTCTTTGGTCATACACACACACTTGGAAGGAATAATGTATTGAATAGAAAATAAAGTGTTTTGAGTTGCATAATACTATGAAGTTATTTTTTGTATGGATATGTTATGCAATCTATGAGGCACCCATAATCATGTTACAACATTAATATGTATTTAAAGTTTAAATTCCTTTTAGTTGCCAAGGGACTAAAAAAATTTGAAGTTTGGGGTCATTGATAAACCTAAAAATTGTATCATTTTAGGCAATCTTTTGGGCTTATTATTTTCTACATTGTGTTCATTTCAATAAAGAGTTCATAATTTTAATTATTTTCCTTTTTGTAGGTGAAATAAAGATTTTTGCAAAATCAATACAAAAGAGGGCCATTTTGGTCATTTAAGATTGTTGGGGGGAAACTGTAATTTTTGTGTTTTTAATGCCAAATGTTATTACGTTAGAATGTGAAAGAGGAATGAAAAATAAATTAGAGAGTAATAAACTTTCCATATTTAGAACTTTTCATATATCAATTCCCAATAAAAGTGAACATTCAAGAAAATTTTCATGCACCATGATGGCCAACTTAAGCTACATATGGAAAGAAGTGGAGAAGAATAATTTTTATGCACCATGCATAGATAATATTAGTCAAGGCAATAAACCAAGACTCAAAGAAGGCTACAATAATGCAAGAAAATTTTCTAATTTGGCCACCTTTGCATCAATGGTAAAATTGAAGCACAAATCTCCCATTTTTCTCCTCTAGAATTTGACCAAGCAAGGAAAATACCAAAGGAAATACCAAGCTTACTCTCATGCCTATTCTTTCTTCTATGTCTCAACCCTACTATCTATATTTGCATCAGCTCCAATTTTCCTATATAAACCCTATAGCCGGCTACCCCTTCACATATGCACTCCTTGGCTTTTCTCAAAGTCTTGAAGACAACACTCTCTCCCTTTTTTTTTCTTCTTGGTCGATCCTATCACCTTCAATTATCCTTTTGATTTTCATTTGTTTTCTTCTCCACAACTCAAAAAAAAAACATAGCCAGCTTCAACCCTAGCCATTAAGCCTCCATTGCTGCCCATTTTAGTGTAGATTCCCTTGTGTTTTTTATTTAATTTAGTTTGCATCTCCATCTATTTAGCCTCCATTAATCCCCTACACAAAACCTTTGAAATCTTTAAATCAAATCCCATCCTCCATCAACCATTGAACAAGCTTTCAAAAACCTAAACACAATGAGATCTTCTTTTCTTTTCTGTTTTTTTATTTTTCTCTACAAGTTTGAGTGTGAATTTTTTGATTGATACTTGAAAATAAGCTTTGGTTTTTATTGTTTCAAAGTCTCTCAATCTCTTTGTATTAAAACTATTGTGCTATTTTTCTTTCTCATAAGATCTAGCATAGACCACCATTGCTTTTTATGTTTGCAACTTTTGAGTGTTGTTAAATAGAAGATATTTTTCTTTTAATTTTATGCAATTTAATTTCGTTGAAATTTATTTTCTTGTCATTTAAATTCCTTCTAATTTTCATTTTATGCACTTTACTTTTATACAATTTACTTTCAAGCAATTTAGTTTGTTGAACTTTTATTTAATTGCATTTTAATTTTCCAGCTTTTAATTTTATTGCAATTTTTAATTTCTTTGTCTTTTTGTTCACAACTTTCAATTGGCTGCTTAAATATCAATCAAAACTAAATTGTCTAGAAATTAGGAACTAATCTCTGAGGGTTTGACATCCCGATATGTTCACGCAATATCCACTTTATTATTTGTACGATTCATATACTTGCGAAAATAATTGTGATCAATTTAAAGCAGATGTCCTTTTCTTGCAACTAGTAGAGCCGAGATTGGTGTTCAAGAAGGAATAATTACGTTAAGATTTGGAAAGGAAAAACTGAACTTCAACAATTTCAAGCCTACCATTAGCCAAAGGAATAATGGTGCCATAAAATTGATATCTATGATGAAAAATTAGTGGAGAAAGAAAAGAAAAGGATCGCCCAAAATTGAAAATCCCTATTGAAGAATTGTTTCGGAGATACCATCATTTGGATTCAGGATGAGGATTTAAAAAGGAGCCAAGCTAATGACTTTAAAGAAACGCTCTTTCGAGGCACACCAGGAATTTTCTATTTATATTTTATATTTTTTGTTTAGTTTTAATTTGGCATTTTTTATATTTAATGTTTTCATTTTATTTTTGCAGGATAAAAAAAAGTCAATAAGGATTTAAATCCATGAAGCAAAACCAGATTTGAGGAAAAGAAGAGAACATGTGAAAATTGAAGCTTGAGTAGATGCATACTCTCGGGTTTCAAGGGATTTCATGGAGTAATTAAAGTTTACTCAATATAATGTATTTTTAGTCTTTGCAAGAAGAAATTTCAAGAAGCATTCAAGAAGAGTATTTGATTTAGAAAAGACTGATGAATGAATGAAAACTTGAGAGAAATTGATTGCGAAGTAAGTCTTAGTCTTTGCAAGAAGAAATTTAAAGGAGCATTCAAGAAGGGTATTTAATTTAGAGAAGAATGATGAATGAATGAAAACTTGAGAGAAGTTGATTGCGAAGTAAGTCAACTCTCAACCTTTCTGGTTTATTCTACAAAGGAGAGTAAATTTTATCTTTTCTCTTATTTTTATCTTTGCCCTACCTTTTTAAATTTGGAGGACAACACTCACTCTAAGTTTTAGGGGTGGGCAATTCAATGTTTTCAAGTTTCTCTTTTGTCATTAATAGTAGGGTTTACTTTATTAAATATTGCATACTAGTTAGTTTTGTTTTGTTTTTAGTCAAAAAATGAAAACAAAAAAGAGTGTTTTTTTCTATGTCGAGTGATGAATTTTAAGTTGCTTTTGTATTTTTCCATTCATTTTTTATGTAATATGATTAGCCTATGCTAATAATCTTGATTGAAATTACATTGATATCTAATTGAAGGATTTGTGTTATGTATGCTTAGATATCTAAAATAAATTCATATGTTATTTCTTCCAAACATTTTGAGCACATTGATTAAAGGTTTGCATAACTTATATCGCATTGGACAAGGTGAATTAGAGTGCTTAAATTTCATTGAATTCTAAAACTTGCATGATTGACACTTGATGTAAATTCTAGGTTGATGCATTACAAAGAATGTGACATGGGCCATTTTTTATATTGCATTTTAGCCATTCAGGCCTACCCTGTACATAAATGTTATCCTTAGTACCTATTTGAGCCTTGATGATGCATTAAGATGCATACTAGAGCCTTATTTTTCATGAACCAAATTTAGCTACCCTTGTTGAGCCTATATGGTATGCTTTACCTACCATTTACTTGTTATAAAGAAAGCTTACATTGATCAATATGAATACCCATTTAAAATCATGTATTTGGTGGAGATTGTTACAATTAAGTTTGGGGGTGGCTTTATTTTGGGCAAGTTAAGCATGTAAGTGTACGTATGAGTTCAATTTTGTATATAAGAAAGAATAAGTTTGGGGTTGGGGAACAAAACAAAAAGAAATAAAGAAACAATAAAAGCTAAAGAAAAGAACAAAAAGGAAAAAGAAGAAGCTTAAAAAGAAAATTTTGTGAAGTCTAAAGGAACGAATGTTAGAACATAATTTGTGTATAGAAAAGAGTAAATCAACTTTAGGCTTATATGCATTGAAAATTGATTTAAGTTTTCTTTCTTGTGAAATTATATTTCTATATCATTTCTTTCTTTTTGCAATATCCTTTAGCCTTTAGAAGGTGAAGCATTAGTCTACATTAGTGTGTCGAGTCATGTCAAGCATATAAAGTTCATAAGCATTTTTATAATCTCTTTCAATGTAGATTTCTTCAAGCATGGCAATAAATGTATTTCTCTTAGTTTATTCATGATAAGTTTATTTTGAGTCGATTTACTATGCAATCTATGAGGCACCATTATCATGTTACTCATAAAGGATATTTTTTAAGTCTAATTTTTCTTTTTATTTAATAAAGGACTACACTAATGTAGACTAATGTGGGGTGGTTGATAAGCATAAAATTTACTTAATTTATTACTATATTTTTACTTATTTTTTCTTTTAGCTTATTATTTTCCTTTTTATAGATAAAAACGAAAGTTTTGTTGAACACAACACAAAACATGACTATTTTGGCAATTTTGACATGTTTAAGGGACCAAGTTGCAATTTTTATATTTTTCATGAAGAACACTTGAACTGAATTCTTTTCATCAAATTGGAGATCAAATAAATATCAAAGGCTAAGAATAATGCAAGTGGCGGCAAGCATGGAAACTTTCCATATCTGGAAAATACTAAGTTTTTGAACAACCAATACTATTTTTGGCATAACCTGAGCTACAAGATGAATTTTTAATTCATTCCACTTGAATATGAATTTTAACACATTAGGGATCAATGCTGTAAAATTTTATTACAATAAAAGCATCCATTAATTACCATTTTATTTTTTACACTGAAATACTTTGCATTTGCGAATGATTTGCACTCCTATGGGAAACTGAGTTTTGAATGTATTATCGGTGTTAGAATCATAAATCATATATTCTTGAAAAGATAATATATAGACCTAACTTTTTCAAGTAAAATTACAGAATTTAGAGTTGGCTTGGTCACCCAAATTGGGATTTGAATCTTGCTAACAAAAATTAGGGATAAAAAATGAAAGTTATTTGCCAACTAGGTTGAAACTTAAGCATTCACGACTTAGGTTGCCACAACATTTGAGTTGACTATGAGTGATAATTTGTGCCACATTATATTTCACCTGATCATTTCACATCTTAATCAAGTTAAATAATCAAAAAAGGCACGCCACATAAGCTTTCACATGTGGTAGACTCGGGTAGCCACATGGACCTTTATTCTTTATTTTTTAGTCATATTTGAATTATAGGAATTATTGGCATTTTTTAAAGTAATAATATCTTATAATTACTTTAAACTCTGTCAATGAAGAAAAATATATGACAAATTCAGCCAGCCCATTATTTTTGCCCTATGCTCCCAAAGTTTCCATATTTGCTCATCCTAGTTGACTTCTATGGTAATTTATGATCCTAAGTCATCTATTATGATTTTTAAAAGCCTAAAGGAGAGATGGCTTGCTACCCTAGGTTACCGGATGTGACTTGTAATCACAAGTCATGGGATGAAAACTCTATCATTGTATATCCTCATAATCAGCCATGCAAAGCCAACACCTTACAAAGGCTTTCAAGCCTTTGGTTATACCATTCTTCCCTTTTCCCTTTTGGTCACCCACCTTTCTCCTTCTCCTTTATCATTTTCTTCATCTCATGGCAGAAAAATAGCCCTAAGAAACGTAGAAAACCAGCAGCCACCACCATTCTTCCATAACCTTTTCGAGCCGCACCATCACCATAGCTTCATTGCCGCCCACCTCCATTCCATCATACTGCCTTATTTTCATCATTTTCTTCATCATATGCCATCATTCATAAAGAAACCAAGCCTCCATATAGCTGAACCACAACAAGCAAGGAATAACATAAGCACTTGAAGTTGTGCATCATCACCATCTCCATCAAGCTACGGCTTCTTCATCGATCATCATCAACATCATTGAAGCATCCATCGACCTCCATTATCATAATCAACCAGCGACATATCATCCTTCCATTGTCATCATCCCCATGGCAAGTCAAATTTTTATAGGTTGGTTTTTTGGTTTTTGACTTTTTTTAATCTTTATATTGTAACAACTAGTGACAATTGTTATTAATATAAATATTGCTTTCATTTTTTTTTAATTTTCTTGTAGTTTATTTTTATTTGTTTTAATTTACTTGCTGTCAATCAATTTTGTTAGCTTAAATATCACATTTAGGATTAAGTTTTCTAGTACTTAAGTACTAGTCATTGTGGGTTCGACATCCGTCTTTCCTAGAAAGATTACTTTCTTACTTGATGCAATTTATATACTTGACAGATCATTGATCAACTCATTAGCAACAAAGATTCTTCAATCCAGGTTCTATTGCCTAGCATTGTTTAAAGATGCTCAAGCTTATGTGTCTGCTTGCGATAAGAGCCAACAAACTAGTAACATATCTCGTCACAATGAAATGCTTTGAATAATATTTTGGAGGTTGAGCTATTTGATGTATGAGCGATTAACTTTATAGGACCATTTCCATTTTCGTTCGGTAATCTTTATATTCTTATCATGGTTGAATAAGTTTCAAGTGGGTTGAAGTTATTGCTTTACCGCCCAATGATTCCAAGGTGGTTGTCAGTTTCTTTAGGAAAAATATTTTCACCCATTTTGTAACTCCACGGGCTATCATCCATGATGGAGGAATCCAATTTCGCAATAAGCAGTTTTGAGTGTTGTTAGCAAAGTATGAAGTCACAAACAAAATTGCAATTGTTTATCATCCTCAAACTAGTGGTTAAGTTGAGATCTCCAATAGAGAATTGAAGTGGATTTTAGAAAAAAAAAACAAAAACTGTGACTTCCAAAATGAAATATTCGTTAAGGAAGTTGGATGATGCATTATAGGCATACCGAACAGTTTTTAAGACACCAATTGTAATGTCACCTTATCAATTGGTGTTTGGAAAACCTTTTCATTTACCAGTCAAGGTAGAGCATCATGCATATTAGGCCATTAAGAAGTTTAACTTTGATTTGTAAGCTGCCAGTGAGAAAAGGCTTCTCTAACTAAATGAGATAGCTGAATTTTGCTAGGGTGCATATGAGAATTCCAAACTATACAAGGAGCGAACAAAACAATAGCATTATAATCATACTCTACAGCATGAATATGCTCATGGACAAAAGTTTGGCTAAAAAATTTGTAGTTGAAATTCTCTACTGGATATAGGTGGATGGGAACATTCACAATGGTGCATGTTCTCTTTTATGGCATACTAGAAATTCAATTCCAAGATCAGAAATTCAAAGTTTATGGGCAGAGGTTGAAGCAATACACTGATGGTGATGGGGATCCTCTAAAGATTCCATCACTCTTTGTGTATTCATTGTGAGGATAGTTAGAGACAATCATGCTGAAGACTATAAAACAATTGCTACTTGCACCACTAGAAAATAGGGTACAAAACTTCGGTAAAAAACTGACATTTTAAGTGTTTAAAAAGACGAACCCAAACTGTTGTCTAATTAGGCGTCGTCAATAGTCATAAACATAGACGATGGTTCAAAACCGACATTAAAAACCTTAAGACGACGGACCAAAACGTCCTTTAAAATCATGCTGGAGCCACGTGGAGGCCACAGGGCAACTACATGGACGATGGTTTTTAGATTGAAACCGTCGTATATGTGAGACATATAGACAACGGTTCTTAGCAAGGAACCGTCGTTTATACATGATATATACACGATGGATCCCACATAGGCCTGTCCTTTTTTTTTCAACGACTTTTATATATATTAATTATACAAAATTGTAAACAATTCTAATTAAAATAACATTACTAATTACACAATAATACTAATTAAAATAAGAATTCTAATTATAAAAATCTTATACATAATTACTAATTAAACTGAAACTCTGATATCAAAATTTTCACACAAAATGTGCACAATATATGCACGGGTAGTTCATATATATCATCGAATAGTTTATACAATTACGATTATATACAAATTAACAACCAACTTAACAAAAAACATTCAATATTCAAACAAAATAATGCATTATATTCAATATTCAAACTTTCTAATGCACATGTTAGGCTCGTTATTTACAAATTAACAACTCGATGAGCACAATATATTCAATATTCTGCACGGGTTCAAACATTTTCATGGAATAATGCATTCACAAATTATTAAAAACAATTTAAATAGATTGCCAAGTACTCACTTAAAATTTTTGGGTTGAAAAGTCACAAATATTTTGTGAAATGAAGCAATAATCCGACCATAATGGAGAAGAGGAGCAAGCGGCGATGACTTGGGTGCTTAGAATTTCTGGAGAAATGAGGAACTTGGGTGCTTAGGGTTTTTGAAGAAATGAGAGAAACTGAGAGAGAAGGAGGCATGTAATGAAGAAAACACGAAGCAAAAATGACAGGCTAGAGCTAGACCAGTCATTTTTACCCAGATAACATGGCGTCATTTTGATAAAAATGACGGATCTAGAGCCAGACATGTCATTTTTTTAAATCGTTGTTAAGGGGTAAAAACGACGGGCCAGAGCTAGGCCCGTTGTTTTTGTTTTTGTTTCTTTTACCCAGATAACGACGCAGTTTACAAGTATCATCCATGGGGCATTAAAAATGATGGTTCCTTGGAACTGTCATCTATACTTTAAATAAACACGAACCATCGTTTATACTCTACAAACAGACACGTGCCAAAAATGTGGATGCCACTTGTCTTAGGGCTTTATAAACGACAGTTTATAAAGGAACCATCATAATTACTTACATTATGGACGACAGTTTTGTTTAGAATCGTTGTTTATAATTTCTATATACGACGGACCGTCGTCTTTATTACCCTCCAAAGTTAATGACCGTCGTTTTAGTGTATCAATGTCGGCTTTCTTTGATAACCGACGTTTATATAAAAGTAAGGGACGTCGTCTATAGCCTATTTCTATAGTAGTGTTGGAAGGTAATTTGAGGGTTCTAAACGTTTAGTTTCATTTTGTTGCATGCTTCTTAATTTTCATTTACTTTAAATAGTTTTTTTTTGGAATTAATTATGGTTTATTATGTAGATTCTAACTTTAGTTTCGGGCTTTGAAAATTTTGGAGTTCGATGATTGTTCTTCTAAAATTTTGGGTGATTTTTGGGCTTAATAGATCATCAAAAACCTATAGCTGAAACTTTTTTAGAGAACCCAATGCCTAAGTTGGACTTAGAGCATGCAAAACTGCAGCCTTTTTGAGCTATCAAGAATAAAAGTTCAGCTCCTAGGCGCTGTAATTTAAAAAAGAAATTGTAACAACTGAAATTAAGGCAGCGTAAATGCACTATATGCCCCACGATAGTCCTTTCTTTCTTCTACTCACCTTGCACTGCATTAGTCCAAAAACCTCACCCCTTTCTTTTTCTTTTTCTATCAAGCCCCAACTCCCACAATTTCTCCTCACTCACACCAACCTCTACTTTTCCCCTTTTTTAATTTTTTCTTTCCTTCTCTTGTCCATGCCTTTCTTTCTCTTTTGTAAATCTCTTACCCAAAAATACACACATATTTGCTCCCTTTCCCTCCATAATCAATATGCAAATTTGATGAAATGGTGAAACTAAATAGGTGACACTGAACAAAAATAGAGTCGCCTATTCACAAAGAAAGTGAAATTTAAACAGAAAGTGACACCTTTTCTGTGATAAACGGTGATACCAAGTGTCACCATTGTCGCCTTTCATACCTAATAAAATAAAACAATTTTTTTACCTAATAAAATGAAACACAAATAGCAACACTGGACATCACAAGTGTCGCATTTTTTACCTAATAAAATAATATAAAATATTGTTCTAACTAAAGGCGATGCTGTGAACCATGATGATTGACCTATTACTTTATGCGCCATAATATTTCGCAACACTCATGCACCATTTTCGCTATTAAATTTGCACCATAAATATAAGACAAAATTAGCAACACTGGACATCACAAGTGTCATTTGTTATAACAAAAGGTGACAATATTACCCACAAAAGTGTCACCTATTACTGTATGCGCCAAAAATATTTAGTGGCACTCAATCACCAATATTGCCTATTAGGATGCACGCAAAAAAAATGAGACACAAATAGCGACATTGAACATCACAAGTGCCACGTTTTTTACATAATAAATTAATATAAAATATTGTTCTAACTAAAGAAAACATTGTGAACCACAATGAGTCGTTTATTACTATATGCGCCTTATGATTTCGGGACACTCATGCACCAGTTTTTCCTTTAAAGATTCGAGCCATAAATATAAGACATAATTAGCAACACTGTCTCTTGAATGCCTCTAAAGTGTCTCCTATTCTTGGCCATTAGTTATTACTAAACCTAACAGGACTGCTGACAGGACCCAACCCTACTGGATCCTGCCTGCGTGACTTAATGTTTCAATTAAGCCACAAGCAGTCATTAAGGTCCGATAAGTCACTTTCAATCGAAAATGAACCAACAGACCGAAAGGTTTTCTCTACTACCGAAATTTTTTTTAGAAATTTCGGCAACATTTCGACTGTTTCTAACACTCCCCAAAATGCTAAAAGTCATAACCTGCAGGGAAAAACATTTCTATACAAATTTTTTTCTACCAGCACGTCTTTCCCACACAATTAAGCCACATTTCAGTACACAACCCAACACTTAAACAAATATATTGTCTAAGTACGGTGTAGCTGGACTCAGTCTAAAACTGAGCTGCCTACATACCCTTTCTACAAAGGATCAAGCTACCTGTAGTTCCGTTATCATATTTATACCAAATATGCTACAGTCAAATACATTCACAAACTTAATGTACATTTCTCAGTTACCACATATACAAACACACTTAATTTCCATCAGGGCTTTTCCAACAATTTAATAAAAACAATATCCATAGCTTGGCGGCATGATTCCTCCCCCAAGCTAGCAATACCCTGCTTGGCGGCATAATTCCTCGCCTAAGCGGTTCTCATTCACCCAATCACATCCAGCATTTATTTGAATGAAAATAACACTCTCAATCACTTTCTATTACTTCACAAGTACAACTTTTCAAACAGTCAACCAGCAATTACTTATTTCACAATAATCGCATACATACGTATATATTCCGCAGAACAGTTCACACGATCAAAACCTCATAAATCAAGCCACACAATGACTAACACCCAAATCCATTGACACACGCACATATGTATACCATAGAGCAATTTGCCATCAAAGCAACTTAATTATATAATATATTTCGTAACCAATACTGCTAACCACGACACCAATTACATACCCACATCTGATATTGTATTATGGCATATCATTTCTATCTACAGCAATCACCAAATTACACTTATACACTTACTTATATCACCAATTATCACAATTTCCATTTAACAGTTATTAATAATACCGCTTAAACTCGGATAATTTATGATACTCAACTATAATACACAAATTATATATTGAAACGAAGCTCGCGGAGAATGGGGTGCAACCGAGAACTTACCTCGTCCAACCGCCGCCGGTGGTGGCCGGAAATGATCAGAAAGCTGCGGCCAAGCACCCTTTACTCGCACCGTCCACATGAGCGAGCTTCGCGACAAACGGACACCGGAACCAGCTTGGGGGGGTCCAAAATAGGGGAAAATGACCGGTTTCGCCGCCGAAAACCGCAGGAAATCCGGCGACCGGAGGAGCGGTGGTCTCGCCGGATTCTTCATCGATCCCGGCGTTCTGCGGTGTTTCACGGCCAGCAACTGGTGGGGAAAGAGAGAGGAGGGTCCGGCAAAGTTTTCCCGGGTAATGGGTCGGCCTGACCCCGCCGGAATCCGGCGAATCACAAAGTGGCAGCTGACCGGCTTTCTCATATTTCTGGCGATCTGGGCTTTAATCCGGCGAGTCCTCGGTGCCAAAAGCAAGAGGGGGTCTGCAGCTCCATTTTCTCGGTTAATTTTCGGCCTGGGTTGGCCGGAAATGGCCATTACCGACGAGGAAAGGGAGGCGGTCACGGTGGGGCTGGCGTCGTGGATGAGGGGGGGAAATTCTCCCACATTCCAGAGAGTTCTGGAATTTAAAAAAAAATGAAGGCAGGGGCAAAATAGTAATTTTCACCCTACCACAGCAATTTACCAAAATGCCCTTCACGTTATTTCAGCCATAACTTCTCAGTCTTAACTCATAATTGAGCGTACTACTAGTCTACGAACTCGTATCGACTAGCTCTACACAACGGCACCTTAGTCAACGCCAAAATATGCTCACACAAAAAGNAATGGGTCGGCCTGACCCCGCCGGAATCCGGCGAATCACAAAGTGGCAGCTGACCGGCTTTCTCATATTTCTGGCGATCTGGGCTTTAATCCGGCGAGTCCTCGGTGCCAAAAGGAAGAGGGGGTCTGCAGCTCCATTTTCTCGGTTAATTTTCGGCCTGGGTTGGCCGGAAATGGCCATTACCGGCGAGGAAAGGGAGGCAGTCACGGTGGGGCTGGCGTCGGGGATGAGGGGGGGAAATTCTCCCACATTCCAGAGAGTGGGAGAATAGTAATTTTCACCCTACCACAGCAATTTACTAAAATGCCCTTCACGTTATTTCAGCCATAACTTCTCAGTCTTAACTCAGAATTGAGCGTACTACTAGTCTACGAACTCGTATCGACTAGCTCTACACAACGGCACCTTAGTCAATGCTAAAATATGCTCACACAAAAAGTCAACCCCGAGCCCTTCCTTGGTCAAACTTGGTCAACTCGGTCAACTTTGAGAAATTTTCAATATCTTCCCGGGACGAGATGTTACAACTGCACCACCTAAGTCCTACCTGCAGGACTTAATCATATTGATTAAATTCCTAAGCAGTCAACAACCATCTTAGTTACTAAATCTCGACCGAAACTCCTAGTTTGCCATACAATTTGACAGGACCCGCTCTGGAAATCTCTCCAGATATCCGAAGAAGCCCCGCCTAAGAAAGATTCCATCAGAACCTTTTGGGGTAGCCGACAGAATCATTCTCCGAAAGAGGGTTTATAAAAAAAGTAATCAATAATTAAAATATAATTTATAACTAAAACATGCATCACAATGATAAATTGCTAGTCATACCAAAATATTAAAACTGTTTGGAAAGTAAATGGAAAGTCAGAGCCACTAACAGAGATAGACAGAAAATATAAATAATACAATTCGAGAGTAAACAGAATAAAGGAAATAGAGTCCATTACAAAAATCAGAAACAGTAGCGAAAGCTAAGTGTGGATGCAATATCGATGGCAGCTCACGAGAACCTGCAGCTAGGACCTAGGGAACAATATAAAAATACAAAACGTGAGATATGAATATCTCAATGAGTGCTCCTAGGTAACTACAAAATATATCCAGTAAGTAAAATCCATTACACTCAAACCTCACATCACTCTTTGAAAAGTTTCCCGTTTTGAAAATAATTTCACAAAACTCTAAGTTTCACCCTCAAAAATCATTAAATCAATATAACACGATTTAGGGGAAAAACACCATTTAACATAATCATTAAAATTGCAGATCAAATCACTAGAACCATAAATGTAATTTCATAAAACATTTAACAATAATTTGTCAAACATATTCTCATAAAATGCCAAGTAGATGGGCCGCAACCCGTAAAATCAAATACCATGGGCTACAACCTGTGAGTTTAAAAACCACCAATCTAAAACCATAAATCAACAGTCATATATCAAAAACTGGTACCATACTATAGTATCGTGCCGTGTGACCCTCAACGTCCTGATGGTGTCACAGGCGGGGGAGGGGGTATAATTCATCACAACGAACTGGCTTCCCAAATACGTCATGGCAGGATCCTCATCATCTCTCTCCTGACATGTGTCCATAGCAGAGGATGATATAATATAATAATAATAATAGCTTGCATAATAATCATACATTTTAATCAACATCTCAATACTGTGTGGTACTCCTTAAAATCATCTCTAAAATCATCCATCACTGGATATCATCAATTTTTCAAATCCTTTTATTTTAAAACAATTTTCCAAAATCTTTTATTTTGGAAAATTTTACGAAAATAATCAAATATTTCGAATATCAGAAAATTGCCCCAAAAATTCTTAAATTCCATAAAAGCCACAACTTTTCTTTGAAATTACCATTGTTTACAAAATTATGAAAAATAACCAAAAATCTCATAAATCACCGAAACCATTTTAAAACACAAATCTTATATTTATTCCAAATAAATATGAGTTCTATTAAAATCACAAGTACATATATAGTCTTGAATCATCAACCATTTAAATCAACACATAATATATTTAATAGGCATAATTTAAATGCACAAGAAAATCCAATCAAAACAAATCATAAGCCATTCAATCATAATAGTATATAATCATAAAATGTTTAGAAAATAAATGCACTCACAGATTAGATGCGTGCTCCTGCTAGATCTCCAGTCCAGCTCTCGATTATGCACGAACACCTAAAAATAATTCACCGAAAATTTTTTTAATTGCCAAAAAACTAGCCAAAGGCTCAGAAGAGTTCTCTAAGTTCCTAATTACAAAATTAAAACACTAATTACAAAAAATTCCCTTCAGTTTTAGTAATTACAAAAATACCTTTAAAGGCTAAATACCATAAATTTTTGGATTCTTGACTTCTCCAAAATTAATTGAAATTGAACATTGGGCTATGTTCCTAAGATCTCTAGGAACCTAATTGAGAGCCCAATTTCATTTTGAAGCAGTTCAATTTCAATCTTGAATTTTGGCTTCGGATTGAAATTTGAGTATTTCCATTTCAAGTTTGTTTTCTACAAACTTTATATCGAAATGCAATTAAAGATGCAAGGCACAAGAAATTACCTTCAAATTGGTGATTCCTCACAGCCAATGATCAGAATCGACCCCGGAAGATGACACCTCGGCTAAATTTGGGCATTTACGAATTTGGCCAAAATTGGGTCAAATTGATAGAGCACAGCTAGCTTGCCCATGATCCAAGGAAAGCGTTGAGACCGGTGGTGAGCACCCACTCGCCGCCTTTTTCCTCGTCGGAGAGGTTGAAGTTCCATCCAAAGATGGAGTCCTTTAGAGGTGTTAACGGCGGAGGAGGCAGAAGGGAAACCTTGGGTTAGCTTCATCGGCACGAGTGGAAGCTTGTTGGAGGGGTGGTGCACCATCACTCGCCAGTGATGGAGTAGAGCGGCGATGGTGCATGGAGACGGAAGGCGGAAGCATGTTTGGTGCGTCGGATGGTCATCAAAGCTCGGCGAGATGCAGACCAGGTCGTTGGCGTGGTTTGGATCCCGTGGTGGTGGCTATGTCGTGCCACTCACCGGAAAACAAAGGAGATCTTGGTTTTCCCATCACTTTGGAGCCATTTTCTGATGTGTTTCTGCCATTTTCTAGGATCAAAATTTGTACCAGCGTGTAAATCGTCACACCAGCTTTCCAATGGTACCAAGAATGCATCCTAACTCCACTGGATGAGAGAGATATGGCTGGTCAAAGTCGGTATCGCTGCAATTCACTTTCTCTCTCCTCTCACGGGGATATAACTCGGGGATGATGACTAGTGTCCGTGAAAGTGACATTTAAAGACCAAAAGCGCGCCTCTTTAGTGGTTGGTAGCTGTTGACAGCTATAAAGCATATTTATTTGAATTAAAGCACTCAAAAGGTATTGAAATGCATCAGTTAGAGATTAAAAAGAGTACAAATAAATTTTAACTGATCCCGAATTTAAAATACAACTTAGATTGACCATAACTAAAAATCTAGAGCTCCGATTTAGGCGTGCCAAGCTTGATAAGGTTTGAGTAAAAACATGCCTGAACAAAAAGTCAACATGAAGCCCCCAGATGGTCAACCTAGTCCAAATTCAAAAAAAAAAAGTGAGCAAAATTCGTGTCGTTACAAAATTCAATAGAAATTTCTACAGAGTTTGGTCTGTTTTTATAAGATTCTCCAATTTAAATACAAGTACCTTCAAGTTCAAAACAATATTTCTACAATATTCAAATCGACCAAACTCTACCATATTTCAGTTAATTCTACTACAATGCTTCAATATACACAATGTCCATGATATATATACATATATATATATATATAATTCGATTACGTGACATCTCCCTAACATACTACCGTTTTACAACACAACTTGATGCGGAACCCCAAGATTAAAGAATCCGAAACCCCAAACACACAAGAAATATTGAACAATAATTGGAAAACAAGAACCCGCCCTACCAAACCCTTAGATAACTTGTATCTAAAAACGTGGATTAGAAGGCTAGGGAAAGAGAAGAATAATCGCCACAAAGTATTACTACTTTGATAAGATAATTCAACTCCTAATGCAACAAGAAGAAGAAATTGATTCCTCACCTTGCAAGAACACTCCTGGGAGCAATAGGAAAATTAATTCTCTCAATTGATTAAAAACTCAAATCTGTCTTACAAAAGAATTGATCCCCCTTTATATAAGGACTAGGGTTAGATCAAGAATCAATCTAAACCATTAAATATTAAGAAAGTAATCCTAAGGTTGAAAACTAACCCTAAAAACGAAAATAGCAAAAATTACAAAACTGCCATTATAATCCGAAAATAGCTAAATTACGAAACTGCCATTATCATCCAAAAATAGCTAAAATTACGAAATTGCCTCGGAAAAGTGTTCAAATCATTTGGAAACTTGAATCGATCTTCATCCATAATTCTTTTCACAAGTCCAAGCATTCCCTCTTTGATCTTCTTAACTCGAGAACGCATCACTGGTTTACTAGGTAAGATGATGTCATCATCTTTTGTTTTAATGCTAGAATATGACTCTATGATGCCCGCATCAAATTGAAGGAGGAATAGAGGAGACATTCGGCTACCATCAACTATTGGATTTGTTTCATCTTTTCTTAATTCTCTTTGTTATTCAATATATGTTTTCTTTTGAATAATTGATGGCTATTCTTAAAAACATGTATAACTAAGTTTCTATAAGGATTATGATGTAGCCCTATTATGACTATTTAGTGTTTAATGCATGTTTTGTTTTAATTTATATTTAATGTTAATATTTCATTGTAATTCTTAATGCTTCCATGAAAATGTGGATAGATATAGTATTATATTGGCTTAGGGAATAAGGGATATAATATGGAAAGACAATGAAATACATGGCAATATGGACATTGCATGCTTTAGTGAGAACTTTGGCAAGAGCTTATTTGGTTTGCATGTCTTAGGGCTTATATTTTGGTATTTAGATTAGGGATAATTAAATACTTTATGCTTGCTAGACTAGAATGAGTTGAGGAATCAACTTCTAGTTACTTTTGGTCAAAAGGAGGTTAACCTTATGAATTTATCATGCATTAAGGCTCAATAAGAATAATAGTGGTGAAGTCATAATCCTTGTTTCATCAAACCTTTGAGATTTTCGTTAATTACTCTCGCTGTGTTGTCTTGCTTTTACAATTGCTTTTATTGTAATTCTTGTTTTGCTACACAACATCAATCAAACAAACACTCTTTTACTTTTCTTAAGTTGATTAACAATAGATATATTTTCAATACTAGAGACATCATTCCCTGTGGGATCGATATCGGTTTTCTTATAAAAACCACTTTATTACTTGTTGATTTGTGCACTTGCGAGTTATCAATTTTCACCATAATAAATTTTTGGCGCCGTTGTCAGGAAATAACTATTTCTAGTTTTGATTTAAATTTTATTGTTGATTAAATTTCTGTTTTTAGTTTAATTTTTGTTTTCTGTAGGTTCAGTTTTAGCAATTGAAGAACAAAAATTGGAAAGCTTTCTTGGATCCGAAGCAATTTAATTCGAGTTGGAAGAAGGAGGAAATCAAAGTAACTAAGTAGTTGAATTTAATTTGCGTGTTTAGGGTTTATATTGTTTTCGATTTTTGAAAAGAAAAAAAAATTTGTTTTTGCTGCTTTTGATGTGTTTCGATTTTTTGATTTTATTTACTGAATTTTGAGTTTTGTTTAGTTGTTATTTGATTAATCTATTGTTTCGTTTAAAAAAAATTGAAAATCCAAAATAAAAAAGAGAAAAAAAAATTAATGCTCTTTGGTTTCTGTTTTTAGTTTGATTTGCTTGTTGTTTGTAGTTTTATATTGCTTTTTTTTGTGTTTTCTTTGAGTTTTATTTGTTTGCTTTTAGTTTTAATCTCTTGAGTTTATTTAGTTTGTTTAATTTGAGTTTTAGTTGCTGGAATTTTTATTTTGTTAGTTTAATTTTCTGTTTTTCATTTGTTTTTCTAGTTTTTGTTTTTGTTTAATTTGGTTTATGAGTTTGCCAACTCATAGTGAACTTTTGGAGGAAAATTTGAGAACGATGCAGCCTCAGAATTAAAAGTATATTATGTAATATCAAGATTATGGTTATCAATCTTATTGGAATGAAATTGGGAATTATAGAGTCCAAGCTCTTGTATGCGAATTATGTGGAGGAAATCATTCAAGTTTCTATTGTCAAGTGGTAAATTCTTTTTACCCTAAACATTCATATAGGGATTTCTCATGGAAAAACAAATCTCCTCCTAACTCATACTACTCTACATGGTACAATCAATCAGAATATGCATGGCTTGATCCTTCAAAGATTCTGCAACATCAAAGAAAGTCACCATCAAAAGAAGCTGTGGAGAGAATTCAAGATACTTGTGCTAAATATTCTGCACAATTTGAGGAATCGTGTCATGAGCTATCTGCTATTTTTAAAGATATTGTGATTTCCATAGAGAAACTAGAGGTAGCATTTTCACAAAGAACTCAATAAGACTTGCCAAACAATGTGGAAATTAACTCTAGTCAGCAAGTTGAGGAATTAGTACATTTTCAAGAGCCATTAGATGAAGATGAAGATAAAGGGCTTGAGGATCAATGAGAGGATACATCAAGTACTCAAACAAGCCAAAATTTAGCAAAACTAGAGGAGAGTAAGATCATGACCGCGCATCATGAAGGTTACTCATTAAAAGAGCCAAGTTCTTAACTTTTCAAGCTAGAAATTGAATTTTCAAGAGTTCAAAATGCATATACAAGTTCCCAACTAGGAATTGAAGTCAAGTGGATCTCAAAAGAAGCTAATTTGAGAATGATTATACCTATAGGAGCTCAAATCGTTGTTGCATTCACATTTTTCATTCAAGATGAGACTTATTTAGTTATAGATGTCAAAAGCTTTCAAGGATTCTAAGCTAATGCAAATCGCCATATCTGAAGCTTGGAAAATACTATAAAGATGACATCATCTTTATATATGATCCTGGTTGAATTTAAAGCAAGAAAGTCAAGCTAAAGACTCGAAACAAGCGCTTTTTGGGACGCAACCCAAAGTTTTAAAATTTTATTTTATTTTATTTTTAGTTTATTTTTATTAGTTTTAAATTTTAAATTTCTTTTTATTTGTTTTGTGTTTTAGGTGTCAAAGAAGAAAAATGAACATAAAATCTTAATGGGGTAACCGGCCAAAGGAAGCTTTGTGAGCTTAAAGTTTGCAATTTGTTTGCATTATATCCAATTGGGGGAGCTTTCTTTACCTTTACTCTTTATTTTGTTTAATTTTCTTATTTTTAACATTGAGAGCTATGTTCATCTTACTTTGGGGGTGGTCCTTTTTGTTATGAAGTTTTCTTCTTTCGTTTTAGTTTGAGTCTTCTTTTATTTATGTTTAGTCCTTGATTTTTGATTTTTGATGGTTGAATTTTTAGTTTTAGGTGTTTTATTAAATATTTTGATGAGACTATGATTGAGAATAAATTGATTTTTAGGTAGTAGAATTGTTTTTGTGTATTCTAAAATGCCTAAAGCTAAATTCACATGTTGTTACTTTAAAAACCAGTTTGAGCACTTTGTCAAATATGCATGATTTAGATTTTATTTTGGAGAAGGTTTGCATTAAACTAGAGTGATTATCTTTGAACTCTAGAACTTGCTTAATTATTGCTTGAGGCGAAATCCTAAGGAGATGCATTACTTTGAATATGATTTAGGCCATTTTTGTTTTCAGTTTGAGCCTTTCTAGCCTACCTTTGAAATATTTATCCTTTAGTACCATGTTTGAGCCATTTTTAGGATGCATAAAAGATTGCATATTAGAGTTTTTTTGTTATTTAAACCACATTGACTTACCTTTTTGAGCCTAAATATATTTTTCCTACCCTATACACATTATTAAAGAGAGCTTATTTTATGTTGATATGGATATATGCTTAATAATGTATATTTGGTGGAAGTAAAGTAGAAAATAATTTTGGCGGAGGTTGATGATGGTGAACTTTGGCTACTATATATATTCGATGTAAAAAAAAAAAAAGGTTTGAGCATGGTATTAAAAAGAACAATTTGGGGGTTAAAAAAGGGGAAAAAAAGATAAAAAAAAAAAAGTGAAAAAGGAGTTGAAAGAAAAGAAAAGAAAAGAAAAAAGATCCTTTGAAATATTTAGCCTTTAGTACCATGTTTGAGCCATTTTTAGGATGCATAAAAGATTGCATATTAGAGTTTTTTTGTTATTTAAACCACATTGACTTACCTTTTTGAGCCTAAATATATTTTTCCTACCCTATACACATTATTAAAGAGAGCTTATTTTATGTTGATATGGATATATGCTTAATAATGTATATTTGGTGGAAGTAAAGTAGAAAATAATTTTGGCGGAGGTTGATGATGGTGAACTTTGGCTACTATATATATTCGATGTAAAAAAAAAAAAAGGTTTGAGCATGGTATTAAAAAGAACAATTTGGGGGTTAAAAAAGGGGAAAAAAAGATAAAAAAAAAAGTGAAAAAGGAGTTGAAAGAAAAGAAAAGAAAAGAAAAAAGATGTTGTGAAAAATAAAAAAAGTTTTGTGGACATTCAAGGAGGGGAAGAAAAAAAGTATTTTTGTACGGAGAAAACAAAAAGTTTTATAAGCATATTATTCATGAGTTTTGTAACATCCCGTTTTGAGAAAAATAATAAAATTCAAGTTTGACTAGTTTGACCTTAAGTGGGCCCCATGGTTGACTTTTTGTACAGTTATGTTTCAGCTTTGACTTTGGTACCGTTGCGTAGAGCTAGTCGATACGAGTTCGTAGACTAGTAGTACGCTTGATTCGGAGTTAAGACCAGGAAGTTATGGTCATTTTAGTATAAAGGGCAATTTGGTAATTTGGCAAAAACTGATATTTAAGTGTGAGAAAAGACGAAAATGCCCTGTCTTCATCTTTAAATTTTGGCCAGATTCTGGAATTTTCCAGCCACACCCGACGCCTTCCACCCCTTTCACCGCGCCACTTTCGCACGCCGGTAGCCGCCACACCAAGGCCGGACTTGGCCGACCACCACCCCTAGATCGAAGCCGGCAACCTCCTCTTCCTCCCTGTACTGGTGGTTCGCCGTGAAACGATCCAGATCACCGGAAATTTCAGTGAGACCGAGAGCTCGTGCAACCCGTGCACTGTTGCGACACCACCTTTGGCCGGCCATATCTCACTGTTCCGGTGGAGTTAGGGAGCGTGCTTGGTACCTTTAGAAAGCTGGTGCGACGATCTACATTTTGGTACCAAGATTGACCTCAGAGACTACCGTATCACGTCGGAAAAAGGCCGCGAAGTCTCGGAAAAACAGCCACCTTTCCACCTAGATCTACTCCAATCTCCGGCGAGTGGCACGACACAGCCACCACCACTGGCCTCAAACCGTGCCGGCGAAAAGATCTGCAGCTGGCCGGACTCCGGTGACCACCCCACGCGCCGCCCACGCGTCGCCGCCGTCTTCCTCCAAGCGCCGCCGCCGATCTCGTCCTTTTCCGGCGAGTGGGTGCTCACCACCCGTTCCAATGCGTTCCTAGGGTCGTGGGCAAGCTTGCTGTACCTTCAATTTGATCTAATTTTGGTCGGATTCGAAAACGCACAATCCCGGCCTAGGTCCGATCTTCCGGGACCGATTCCGATCAATTTCTGCGACGAATCCTGAAATTGAAGGTAGATTCTCGTTCCTTGCATCTTCAATTTCGTTTTGGTTTAAAGTTTGCTGAAATCGGACTTAAAACAAGAAAATCCGTGTATTTTGGAGATTTTTACCGATTTGGGACATTTTCGTAATTTCTGAAAATATTGGGATATTTTTGTAATTACTGAAATTGCTGGGCAATCTTGTAATTAGTGTTTTAATCTTGTAATTGGAGACTTAGAGGACTCCTCTGAGCCTTTGGTTAGTTTTTCGGTAATTAAAAGAATTTTTCGGTAAATTATTTTTAGGTGTTCGTGCACGTTCGAGGGCTGGACCGGAGATCCAGCAGGAGCACGCGTCAGACCTGTGAGTGCATTTATTTTCTAAATCATTTTGGGATTATATATTACTATGATTTAACTGCATATGATTTGTTTTGATTAAAATTTCTTGTGCTTTTAAATTATGTTTATTAAATATATTATATCCTGATTTAAATTATTGATGATTTAAGACTAAATGTGCATTTGTGTTTTAAATGGTTATCGGTGATTTTGATATTTTGAATATTTTACAATTTTGTGAAAATTGGTGATTTAAAGAAAAATTATGGCTTTTGTGGAATTTAAGAATTTTGGGGCAATTTTCTGATATGCGAAATATTTGATTGTTTTTCGTAAAATTTTTCAAAAGAGAAGATTTTGGAAAATTGTTTAAAAGTAAAAGGATTTGAAAAATTGTTGATATTCGATGATGAAGGATTTTAGTCATGATTTTGAAGAGTACCACATGGTATCGAGATGTTGATTGAGATGTATTATTATGCGCGCTATATGTATTATGCCATCCTCTGCTGCGGACACGTGTCGGGAGAGAGATGATGAGGATCCTGCCATGACGGATTTGGGACGCCGGTTCGTTGTGATGAGTTTACCCCCCTCCCCCCGCCTGTGACGCCATCAGGACGCTGAGGGTCACACGGCACGATACTATGTTGTGCTACTGGTTCGGTTTTATATTTGTTGATTGCTGATTTTAAATTGATGGTTTTGAATTTGTGGGTTGGAGCCATGGTATTTGGTTTTAGATTGGTGTTGGATTTAACAAATGTTCTATTTGCCATTTTAATCAAACATGATTTACGAATAAATTTAATGTTTCTTGTTGAGATTATATTTATGGTTTTAGAGATTGATTCGTGTTTTCAATGATCGTTTTAAATTACGTTTTCACCCCACAAACTGTTTTATAATGATTTAATGATTTTGGGGATTAAACCAAGGGTTTTGTGAAATGATTTTCAAAACGGGGAACATTTCAACTGAGTGATGTGAGGTTTGAGTGTAAAGGATTTTAACTGTTGAACTTATATTTTGTAGATACCTAGGAGCACTCACAGAGATTTTATATCTCACGTTTTGTGTTTTAACTTCGTTCCCTAGGTCCTAGCTGCAGGTTCTCGTGAGCTACCGTCGGCGATCGACTTCCGCTACTACTTCTTCTTATGTATTAGATCATGTTCTCTTTATTCTGTTTACTGTTGGATTTGTATCATTTATATTTTGTTATCTCACTTAGTGATTCTGTCATTCCCACCTTCTCCCTAATCTGTTATGTTATTTATTTCAGTACGGCTAGTTGTTTGTTGCAATGCATATCTTATCAACTTTTTTGTCCTATTTATTATTTTATTGTTTATTGAAATCCTTTTCGGAGGAGGATTCTGTCGGCTGCCCTGAAGGGTTCTGGTGGAATCTTCCTCAGGCGGGGCCTCTCCGGAGAATCTGGAGGGATTTCCGGGGCAGGTCCTGTCAAGTTTTCTTTGTTTGAATTTTATTTTTCTATTATTTTCGTTCTTCTAAACCATTACCCTTTAGCTTTTACATTACAAGCCTATAGAGTCCTAATGATTCAAGGTAATGCATTGATCTATATTAGTAGAGAATAATTAATTATGTCGAGTATATGGTGGTTTATATTTTACAATCTCTATTTAATGTGGATTTATTTCATTGCATAATATTGAGTGTATTATTTGATTTCACACACACACACTTTGAAAGTAATGATTATGTTGAATAGAAGATAAGATATTTAGTTTCATGATTACTTGAAAATTACTTTTGACTTAATATAATTGTGCAATCTTTGAGGCACCTAATCAAGGTATTTGGGTATTTTATAGGAACTGTATTTTTAGTTCTTTCTTTATTTGCTACGGACAAGCAAAGTTCCATTTGAGATAATTGATAGGTATAAAAAGTTAATATTTTTATGCCATATTTGATATTGGATTTTAGCTAGTTTAGAGTTAATTGTTAATGAAAAGTATTAAATTGCTGTATTTTTTAATATTTAGAGAAAGAAGAGCAAATGTTGGAATTTACTGTAATTCCAGTTTGATTTAGAAGATCAACATTTTTAGCTGTTAAGGTAGACTTATACTACTTGAAGGAAACATGAATTCAGTGTCCATTTTGTACGATCAATATATACCTGGAAAGCTAAGACATAGATCTAACTTTTTTCAAATAGAATCAGTGAATTTTGAGTTCATTTGGTCATCCAAATTATACTTGGAATCTGCCTGACAGATATTAAAGATATAAAGGGAAGTGTCTTTGTCAACTAGGATGCCACCTATACATGTATATTGAAGATTTCCACATTATCACTCTCCAGCCAGGTATATATTTATTGCCACATCATATGCCACTTGGGAGTTCAGATTATTCTAATTATATTACTTGGGATAATAATTGGAGAAGGAATTAGAGTAGAAAATTTTTGATTCCTAAATAGATATGGATAGTATCTTTATCTAAGCGAGAATGTGCTATTCTTTGGAGGGCACTAATGACTTAAATAACCCTATAGGGCCGGCCATATAAGGGGGAGATTTGATTTTGATATATATGTTATCTCCTGTTATATTGGAATATTACATCTAGTGTTAGATAGTAACTCTAGAGTCTTTCCTATTTCAACTAGTAAAACTTTTCCTATAAATACCTTGTACATTGAAGCTTTATTAATTCATTCAAAAGGGAGACAATAAGGGAATTTAGAGACAAAAATCATAGGTCTAAGGTTTGGAGTATTAGGTTTTGATATTTTCTTTAGGGTTTTTATGAAGGAGATTTCGGTTACACAAGGGTTCTAGAGCAAAGAAGAATTTGGTCAGCACTAGTGGAAGAGTTCAACCTTGTTCTTGAAGCATATCTGGAGAAGCAATTGAAAAGAAAAGATATTACTAGCATTTACAATATATGCTCAAAAGAAAACAATTGAAGAGTTCAACCTTATTCAATATATGTTTTATTATGGCAATGTAAGTTAAAATCCCTTTAATAGCATTTACATATTACTCTTATCTATATTCCTATTTCTTACTTTTTTTGACTCCTTAGTACTTTAGTTAACTAATTCAACACCCACTTGTTCCATTTACACAAAACTTGATACTACATTAACTAACTTGTTCAGAATTTTCCTACTTAAGTAAATTTTCCTATATGACATAGGTTTATTTATTATATCCATTCCGACATCATTTCTAAAGGTTGACACCTAAATCTTACTCTCAAACTTTATTTAGATTAATTACAACTTATTTATCTATCCTCACACACTTAAACCGTTTAGCAAAACTCACTTATTCTCAACAAAATACATAATCATCCTCCACCATTCTTCCAAATCTCTTAACCATTATTTATCATTAACTATTTTAATTACAACTCTTAACATATTACAACATTCTCATCAAAACCTATACAACAATTCATAATCTCACTCATTTTCCGTTCTCAAACTCTAGATTACAAAAGCCTGTCATTATGTAATAGAAATAAGCATAGAAAACATGTTTACCTTCAATTTGGAGCCAAAACACACTAATTTTCCAGAAATTCAAAATCCCCTTTGTGTCCTTTTTTGTCAACTCTTTAATCTAGCTTACTAAACTTACTTTCAAAGCTTAGGTTTTGTTAAGGAGTGTGCGATGAAGCTTTTGGTACAAAGATTCCGGCAAAGGTGGCTGGAGTCTTTCAATTTCCAGTCAAAAAGGAATTCCAACAATCTTTCTAAATCTCACACTTACAATGGTTCTAAGCTAAAACTAACCTCAATAAAGTGTGTAGAAGACTTAAAAACTTATGAGTAACATATATCTAAGCTTGATTTTGAATAAATTTGAAAATGATTAAATTTTTTTCTCCCTAAAGCTTGACCGGCCACAACAATGGAGGATGAGAGGTGGAAGACAACTCAATTAATTAACCATTTTCCATACTTTCCAATTTTACCCTTCCTTCTATTCACATATTCTTTAATCTCAAGGGCATAATAGTCATTCTAGCTCATTTTATTTTATTTTTCTTTTATTTTATTNAGGAGTGTGCGATGAAGCTTTTGGTACAAAGATTCCGGCAAAGGTGGCTGGAGTCTTTCAATTTCCAGTCAAAAAGGAATTCCAACAATCTTTCTAAAACTAAAGCAAAATGTCAACAACTTTAATTATACAATAAAACTATTAATCTAATAATTATTTTTCTTATATTATCTTTAGTATTATTATCAAAACATGATTAATAATGTCTTAACTAATTTAGCTAATACACAAAACATAATTAACTCTAATTACCTTTTTAAACACTACTTAGGTGCTAGGGTGTTACAAAACCTATGTACTACAAAACCACTTGTCATCCCTTTCCTGCTGGTGCTAACATCTATTAAGGTGTTCAGCCAAAATACTTCAAAAATAGAATAAAGAATGAAAATTTTGTGATGATAATGATCGTAATATTGTTCGACCAGCTAACATACGTTATAAGCAGTATTTTTGTATAAGCACCTTTACCAAGTGGTCAATCATTTTGCTTCTCTCCACCTTAATCAATATATTCCTTCATGTAAATCAATGTCTCCTTTTGTTTCATTTTAAGAAAAACATTTTTATAAAGTGAAAAATAAAAAAATAAAATGATGATCGAAAGAAAACAATGATGTTAAGCATCAATATCGCCTTTCTTTAAACATGCTTTTATTTATTGATAAGCTTAAAAATTGCATCATATTAGACTACCTTTTGAGTTTATTATGTGCTATGTTTTACTTATTTTAATAAGATATTTATTGATTTATAATAAATAAGGGTATTTTGGTCTTTCAACATTGTAAAGGGGTACAATTATCATTTTCTTTAAATTTTAAAGTTCAAATCATGAAAATAGTGTCATATTATGAAAGAGTGATAAAAAACTAGTAAAAGGGAAAAAAATTGTATTTGTGGGATTTTTGGTCAAAACCTACCATATTTAGAACTTTCCAAAAATAGAATCTCGAAGGCCATCAAAAGTAAAGATTCAAGCAATTCCGAAAAAGAAAAGAAACTTTCTGAGTCAAGGCAAGTCATTCATGGCATTTTATCAAAGTGCCACCTCATCAATTCTAAATAAAGAAAGTGGTATGCCACATCATCTAAATATTTATCTGTAAAAATATTATTTATTTATGTATACAAATCTTATATTTTTGTACCTTTGTTTTAGGCCATCTAAGCTTTTCGTACTTAACCTTTTTTTGTCCGTCGGATGTAAGATTTCAAGACAAGTATGTCCTATATGTACATTACGCAAACATTATATATATCACCATAAATAATATCAGCAATAAATATTAATTATTAAATTTTATTATATATATGTAATTATATATATAGTTAATTATGCATACTTACCTATCCAACAAACCCTTGAAGTCGGCCATTTTCTGATGGTTGTTCTTCAGAAGCGCATTATGAAATCATGCAGCTGCTAAGTATGGGTCAACAACACCCAGCATTGAATGGTTGCTACAAAAAAATTAATTACAAACGGAAATTATACTCACGTGTACATAATTTGCAAAACTAAACTAATAATAATATTATTAAAAAACCTATACTACCGTGACCAGTACGGACAAAACCATAGTTGACCCCTTGTTGCATCTCTCCATTGCAGCAAAATTTTTAGTTCTCGCTCATCAGGATTTCTTCTTTCTATATTGGCTATATCATGAGGGGGTATAAAACAATATTTCCCTAGTTGTTCACCCATCAGTCGGAAATGTAAATGCTTAAGCAGTTAATTATCATTTACATAATTAGTTGTATGTAACAAAATGATAGTAATAAAACTTTGAGTAATTAATGCAATAAATTTAGAATTACGTACCTTATGTAGAACAAAATGCAAGATTGTTGTAACTCTTGCATGTAACAAAAATCTTGGATATCTTTCTTCAAAATTGATATCCACAGTTCATAACCCATAATAGCAGGTGGCAAGAAGGTCATCCACAAGCGATAATTGTTGTACAGGTCGATCTGCCTTAACAACTTTATAAGTGCAAGGCTAAGTTGTAATGTGCCGGCATCGTCGAATTCAGCATCAGTATTTGCCGACTCGACCTCTACTGGTGTAGGCCTTTGGTACCTATGTGAGCTACTTGATCTGGTTGCAACCACTTATTTGCCCTTCGATGCTTTTCTATTCTCATATTCCTACAACCAAAATAAAAAACATTTTAGTATCACAAAAAACATAAAAAAATCTATGTTTCAATGTTGTTTTTGAATATATCATATTACATACCTCACCGGATGGCAAAATAACAAGATGTCAGGGCCACGCCACGTATGCCTGCTTTTCCTCTTTAACATATATCATGCCGAAGGAGGGAACATGAAACAACACCGTCAGATCAATCGCTTCATGCACAGAGACTCTAACATTCTCTATTCCTAACTCTACACCATGACAAACCGAACTATCAGCTATCAAAGAGTCAGTTGCCATAATGTTATCTCTTGTCCCTTCTGCATGCTCACATAGAATGTCCTGAATTTCAAACGCATGTTAGAAAATGTCAAACAGTTATGATAGCCAATATTATGAACATATAGTAAGAATTTAATAATGGTACACATACCTCATGTTGTATAGATGTTGGATCACTAGAGGGAACTGCTGCAAACAAACTTAGTGCCCAAATTGGTGACATCATCGACCTGAGCACTTCTTGATTCTGCCGCATGACCTGCTCCATGTGTAGGTGACAGCGGTGGTAGGTCAAGCCTGCATGCGGCAGCGATATTGCATACGTCATCCACTGCCCCTTTCTTTCTTAGTGCTTGCACGTATCCAAAGCTCTTCGCGCTCAATCGGATTGGTGGTGCCTCTTTCTGCTTGCTGCAAATTTAGACATATTTCTTAATGTGACTAATTTAAAATTTAAAAAATTAAACTTAATCTTAATGTGTGTATATATATTGTACGTACCAAGTCCGCCTATAACTGTGGATATCCCTTATTGCTAAGTCGATGGGGATATTTGTTCCCTTGCCATTTTTCGGATCGATCTGCACTTAAGTTCTGTAAATATTGACATCATATATTTTAGGATGAATTGATGTTATATAAAGTATTCTACACATGCATAATTATTACATATATGCCAAACAATATAATGTTTTTACCTTGAAATTTTCATCAAACCTCTGATTGAGAAATGTATCCCACTGTTCTTATGTGATGAATTTATACTTGTGAATAGGTGGGTACTTGAAGAGTTCGGGTTTTGTTAAATATGGGGTCACATATTTCTCATACAATGTGTGCTTAAACCTCCTCCACTTCCCAGTACAATATCTAAGAGTCTGGTCTTTTTGAGAGTCATCCTTGCATGAATAACTCTATATATAACAACATCAATGTTAGTAATTAGTAAATAACAAAGTAATGTAATTTGGTTTTAGGTTATAATACCTTTATTGCTACTCATAGGTTATCTTTCAATGCAAGAGACACATCGGGCAAGCTTGTAATGCTAATCGGTATCGTGGAACGAGTGAGTGAGCCCTCCAAGTAGGTCATCTTCACAACTTGCTTGTTTAGTGGAGCTCCATACTCATTGTATTGTAGCTGCAACTGTTTTGCATCAGCCTTCTTTCTTAATTATGTTAAAATTGTAGGTCCCCAACCTTTCCTCTTAGGAATTGGAACACTTGGACCAGCATCATCATCACCGGATGAAGGCTCATCGGGAGGAAGAACAAAATCCTCCTCAGGTGAATCCATTAATTTGTAGGACACATCACAGTCACAAAAACAAATTTATCATGACTACTAACTTTAATTAAGTTTAATTAAACTTTGTGTACATTTCAAAGGACCCAAACAACACTTATATGCATGCATTGTTAAACGGTCATACTTTAAATGTTCAGCCTATTATATATATTTTTGAATGGTCTCAATGCATCGCCTATTATATTACTTTTATATGGTCCTAATGCATTGCCTATTGTTTATATTTTTAATGGTCTTAATGCGTCGCCTATTGCTTATATCTTTGAATGATCCAAATGCGTCACAAAAAATAATATAGATTTTCATATATATACACACGGCCAGCATAATATGAACAAAAAAATTAAATGTTCCCCTATCAAAAAAAATTGGAATGCATATTTTTCATGTCACAATTGAATTTAGGCACATGAGAACAAAGTCATGTCACAATCATCCAGATTCTCATATTAGACAAAAATGAATTTTATGCACATGAGAACAAATTCAAGTCACAATCATCCATTGAAACAACAAAATCTATATATATTAAACATATTATTATTTGAAACATATTAAATATTAAAGATATAACTATATAAATATAAATTAAAGTTAAATATATATTTAAAATTTACTATCAATAATATAAAAGTATAAATATATATATAGAAAGTATAAAGGATTGGTGATGCACATCGTCGCTAAAGGCTTTTAGCGATGATCGGTATTGCCAATATGTTTCACGATTGACGACGCTCAACGTCACTACAAACAAATAGCGACTCCTACGACTAGTGACACAAAGGGTTGCAAAAAAGCATATAGTGACTCATACGTCGCCAATGCTGATTTTTTTTCCTTTTTTTAATTTTTATATCTATAATTTATATATATATTTTAAATCCATAAAGTTATATTTTATAAAACTTTTATAATTTTATAGTATGTATAGTAAATGAAATTTATCTATATATTAATTAGAAAATATTAAATATTAATGATAGAAATATAGCTACTAAAGATTTAAATTATTTATAATGTTATATTATTGATAGTAAATGAAAATCTATATATATATATATATAAATTTTAAACATGCATGTTTATTACATATTAAGTATTATTAAAGATATAACTATATAAATATAAATTTGTGACCTATCTTATTGAAGTTTATCAATTTATATTTTTAACATTAATTGAAAATTTCTACAGTAGCAATTAAAATTATATATTTTCTTTTTTAAGTGAGTGCATATAAATATATATATATAAATACACTATCAATTCATATACATAAACATATATCATAAAAATATCATATGCTAATATTATATATATGATACCATATATGTAATAAGATATATTAATTATGCATGCAAATTAATGTCATATTTAATTTATATGATATAATATTCTATATATGGTATCAAAACCTATATTTTAATTTTTTTAGTTCAATTTATATTTAAAATTTAAATAGTCAAAATTTACACACTTGCAATTAATAGTATAAATGCTAAATCTTAAAGAATTGAATATTTCATATCCATATCCTTTCACAATCATCACGAACATAAATGTCTTCAGAGTCTTTGTCACTATTAACATCAATGTCGTCATCCACATAGGGACGATGATTGGCAAAAAGGTTATGATCCATCGTAGTGTCTTTGTCGTCATCTTGTTTGACGTCAACAAGTCCATCGTGTTGTGGTGGAGCTAGCACAACCGACCAACGTGGATCAAGTTGATCTTCATGTAAAACTGAGCAATGTAAATTTGCTGCGCTTGTGAGGCCATGATTAATGGATCTGATTTGTGACCTAACTTATTAAAAATGATACATGTAAAACCTAAGTCACCAATTTTCACACTGGTACTGTTGTCATCCCAATTACACATGAATATAGTCACACGGAAATGAATGTAATTGACATCCCAAATTTCTCTTACTTTACCATAGTAAGTCATATCTGCTAAAATAGGTTTATTGTCCTTTGTAGTTGCATAATGCATGCCTTGAGCTACTATCTTGAGTCCACTAATTTGTGTGACATGTTTATTGTCCTTTTCTATAGTGTTGAAATGAACCCCTTTAATGACATAACATTCGTGCTTCGTTACCACCCATTGAGGACCTGTGCAATCCACCTCAAACTTTCATCCACATTACAAGTCTATTGACATCGCTCGGCGTCAACCTATTAGAATAAAAAATTGAAAGAACTTAAATAGCAAATCGAGGAGTAGTAAATAAATTGTGTCCACTTTTAACATGCACCAAATATGATTCCACATCTTATCACATAGCCAATACATAAATGTGCAGTTGTGTTCATATTGAATCCATTTTGCACCTCTTTCCTCTATTTTTTTTATAAGCTTTTAATACTTCGAAATGTAATATGCCTATTCAAAATATTAAAACCGTATTATGTGAGTGCATGCAATAATGTTGCAATGACAATAAAACTCCATACCTTCTATATGGCTCCACCTATAGGAAATTTGAAAGAGCTGTCATATGGACTTGCTCCCAAAGCTTTTTAACAATTTGGTGCATCTTTCCACATTTAATAGGGGCATTGACATCACCGTTGTCATTCAGCCTTTGGTATCTGCAAATAGAATTTCCAATTGCATCTAACTCTTGTTGGTACTCACTACAAAACTCAATTGCTTCTTCACCTATATAACTCTCAGCGATGCAACCTTCTGGACGATTTTTGTTGCGAACATAACTATTCAATATTTTCATGTACCTCTCGAATGGGTACATCCATCTGAAATGAACTGGTCCACACAATCGAACTTCTCATATAAGGTGCACATTTAAATGGACCATTACATAAAAAAAGATGGTGGAAAGAACTTTTCCAGCATGCATAGAGTTCTCACAAGATCACTCTGTATGGCATCAAGGGATGCAGTCTGGATTGATTTTTTTACATATTGAATTAAAAAAAAAAAACAAACACAAGCAACTACAACTCGCATGTTTTTAGGAAGCACCGGCCATATTGCTAGAGGCAATAGTTGTTGCATCAACATGTGACTATCATGGGACTTCATCCCTACCAGCTTCAAGTCCTCCATTCTCACAATATTCTGAAAATTTGCCAAACAGTGACAAAATAGTTTTTTCTCTTGTTTGGATAATGTATAACATGCAGGCGGCAAAAAAGTTCATGCTCCATTTACTGACGGGGCCAATTCAAGCCGCATGCCCATCTTAACTAAATTCAGCCGAGCATTTATTCCATCTTTCGTCTTATCTAGAATATTAAGCAATGTACCTACTATGCTTTCACATACATTTTTCTCAATATGCATTGCATCCAAGTTGTGTCGTATATAGAGATATTTCCAGTACTCTAAGTCAAAAAATATTGACTTCTTTTTCCAATAGTGTTCAACGTCATCTCCCCATAAATTTTTACCTCTGCCCGTGTCATCAAAAGTACAAGCATTAAGCTTTTCCAATTTGTCATCTCCAATTAATGGTATTAGAGGCTCTCCAAATTCTTAAAACCCATTGAAAGTTTTTTTTTTCTTTCTGAATGGATGATTATGAGGAAGGAATCTTCAATGGCCAACAAAACTTATTTTCCTATCATTGTGCAAGCGATGACCAAAAGTGTTCTCACTGCAAATTGGACATGCATGGTATCCCTTCATTGTATTACAGACCAAGTTTCCTTAAGTGGAAAAATCATTTATCATCCATAGCAACACTGCATTTAAAGTGTATTCCTCTAGACGATAAGCATTAAAAGCTTTAATGCCCTCGTCTCATAACTTTTTCAAGTCTTCAATTAATGGCTCCAAGTATACATCGATACGGTTGGCAGGCTGTTTAGGTCTAGATATTAGAAGAGTCAACATCATGAATTGATGTGGAACCCCAAGCTTAAAGAAACTGTAATCCCAACACACAAGATGATATGGAACAAACCCTAGGTAAAAACCCGCCCTATAGCACCTCTAGATAACAATTGTATCTAGCAACACTAATTAGAAGGCAAAGAATGAAATTGAAATTCGCCACAAAGTAAATACCTTTGATAAGAAGATCAATTCCCAAATGCAACAAGTAGAAGAAGAACTATCCTCACTTGGAACACACAAGTCTTGTTGAAAACAAGAATAGATTCTATTTAATCAATAATCAAAGTTGTTTTTAACAAGCTAGTAACCTCCCCTTTATATAGATATTAGGGTTAGGTTAGGAATCAATCTAGACCATAAAATAATTAGGAAAGTAATCCTAAGGCTAAAAACTAACCCTAAATAAATATAATCCGAAAATAGAAATAATTACAAAACTGCCATTATAATCTGGAAATAGCAATAATTTATGAAACTGCCATTGTAATCCGAAAATAGCTAAAATTACTTCGTTTCGCCTTTGCAACTCCCGAACAACATTACCACCTTCATTCTTTGCTTGGACATCATGCTTAAATCATCATCTTTTGCTCCAATGGTAGAATATGGCTCTATGATGCCCGAATCATCATCTTTTGCTCCAATGGTAGAATATGGCATTATGATGCCCGTATCATTCGCTTCCTCTTCAAAAAGATTCGTCCTCGAATCTGAATCCATATCAAAAGGAAAAATATCAGAAACATTAAAAATAGTGGACTCATTGTACTCACCTTGAAGGGCGATTTTGTATGCGTTGTCCTTTACTATTTCAAGCACTTGAAAAGGTCCATTGCCTCTAGCATCCAACTTAGACTTCCTAAGTTTGAAAAACCTTTTCTTCCTTAAATATACCCAAACCCAATCTCCTGGTTTGAATATCCTCCATGTGTCATCCCATAAAACTTTCCCAAAGGGACTCAAAAATTCCACATCCCTATCATATTTAATAATTCTAGGCACTCCATGCAATTTTGATTTCTCATGAAAGTTCTGCAATAAAGAGACAAAAACACTAGGCAAATTGGGGTTAAGGTTAGTTTCACAAAGCAAAACTTCTCGAAACCAAAGAAATTGAAAACAAAGATAGATAGGTACTTATCTCAAC
>QANX01001803.1:0-13833 GCA_003254975.1 Ochetophila trinervis | reverse complement strand
AATAAAATTGTTATGTGAAAGATTTTTCTTAATCACAAAAAGAGCAATAATTTACTTTACTTTTTTTTGTACAGGTTACAGCAAAGATTTATCTTTTTTGAAAGACCTATAGTCAAAACGAAAAAAAGCAGGTAATAAATTTTTTTATTTTTATTATTATTATTATTTTTAATTTCTATCACCTTCAGGAATAGATCCGGACTATAATAGTCATGGAATCTCCTTTAGATTTTAGAAACTATAGATAATAATAATAATAATAAAATAAATTTAGAAGAGAAAGAAAACAAATATTCAATTAGTATCATAGGCTGAGAAAAAGTCCGAAGCGAGATGCACTTATGGAACTTATTCCCAGATTTTGATACCAATTAAACAAGAGAAGAAAGAAAACAAAAATAAGTACAAGAAAGTTAAACCTCCAATACCTTTCTTTTTCACTCGTATTATTTTCCTCTCTTTTTTTTACGCGTGACTAATATCTTTCTTTTTCTTCTCGCCACTTTTTTTATTTCTCTTTTCTTTCTTTTTTTTTACAGGTGAAGTCTCCTCCTATTTATAGAGAAGAATAAAGATGATTTAAATTTCAAAATTAATTTTAAAATTTAAAATTTAAAAACCAAAATTTGAGTTTAATAACCACTTTATCTAAGGATAAAGTGGTTATCAAATATCCTGATTTATTCTGATTTTTTTATTTTATCTCTTTGTTTTTTTTTTTTTTGTTTTATCCTCTTTCTTTTTATATTTTTTTTTTCGTTTAACAGTTGCCCCCTTCGAGTATGTACGCGAAATTTATATAAGCGTGCGATGCTCGAATCTTCTTTTGTCCCTTTTTTTAAGCCCATTTTTGTTATAGGTGTTTTGCAATGAAGAGATAAAGCAAACATAACCCAGAAATTCCAGATGGCAATGGCAATGTAAGCTCCCAACGAGCTCCAGATGAATTTGGAGAGGAGCTTGACATCGGACCACATTACAAGCGATCTGTCTCGTTGAATGAACTAATTCTTCCATCGGAACTGGACCACCTAGCATCCTGCTTAGTTTCTCTGAACGACATTGATGATGTTAATGCAGGTTTCTTCTAGTACTCAATGGCCAATGAAGACCATGTGGTTAATGGTACTCAAATATTTGGGAACCACTTCAAAGCTTTCACACTCCAAAAGGTGAATAATAAAGCTGATGGGGACAAGGAACACCCAGTTACTCCAGATTTTTATCTAGCACTGAACCGTTTTCTTGATGAAAAGAAATGTTGGTCACGAAATTTTAATTTTCAAGGAAGAGGTTATCACCAAGATTATATGATGGAATGGACTGAGTCAATTTTGCGGGACCATGAAAGAATTTTGCGTCAAATTGGAATTTACGAAGCAGTTGCGGTATCACGGTATTCCTTTCTCATAGACTCAAATGTATGGAGGGCATTTTCAGAGTTATGGGGACCTTTGACCAATACTTTCCATCATAGTGGTGGTGAGATGGGAATTTCTTTATATGACTTGAAGGTCATTGGAGGCTTACCTATCTTAGGTGCACCATATGAGGAATTTATTCCCACAAATAGGCGATTACTCTTCAATAAAGATGACCTTGGGGAATTGGAATACCACTCAACCATTGTAGAGATTTTAAGGATTCATGCTCGTCTTTGTGCTTCTCTCGACTGCAAGAAGATTTCTTGGGGACAATGGATTGAATATTTTTACAGGGGACCAATGATTTATATTGGGACAAAGACTGAATCTTCTCCTGCATCTGGTTCATTTTCACGAGCTCGTGCATCTGGTTCATCTTCACGGCCTCATAAAAGATCTGCTCGACCCTTTAGACCTCAAGATATGGATCTAAAGGTATCAAAAGAGGGCTCATTTACCGCATTTTTATCTTTATGGCTTAGTAGATTTGTATTCCCACGGGAAGAGTCTACTATTAAACCCGAGACTTTTTATATGGCATCTTTGATGGCACATGGAATCAAAGTATCGCTTGCACCATCAGTTTTGGGATACATTTACCATGTTCTCAGTGTATCTGCTACACACACACGTGGGATCGGTGTCTCTCTTGCTGTCCTCCCAATGCATTACGTGGCTGGCTGGCTTGCTGAACATTTTATATCCATTTATCAGGGTTGGAGTTCTACTCAAATTCCTTTAGGATCTTGCCATTTACACAAGTATGCTAGCATTTCCAGTAAATCTTTGAGTTTGAATGAGAGTCGACGTATTTTGAGGGACGAACAGTATGTTCGATATCGACCCTATGCTTTTCCTGAAATGAACAGTTCAGACTATTTGGATAATGAAGATTTGTCTGATGCTCATTTTGAGATATTGGTTTTGATGCGATTTACTGTATTGCCTGTGAGGATAGGGTCAGATTTTTATGTTGAACCTTACTATCCTAACAGATTTGCTCGACAGTTTGGGTTAGATCAAGGTGTTCCAGCTAATAAACTCAAGTTTAAAGTTCAATCGAGGGCACAGTGTGGAATAAAAGTCGTCGCTATCGCACAATCTTTGATTCTACAAAGATGGACTCAAATCCGCTTTCATGTTCCCAATTCCGCCAGACAATGACAGTGTACTTGGTGGTATTGTCGATGGTGGTTAGAAAGTACAGGCCCTTACTTAGGAAGATCAGTTAGAAGAATCCACATGGCTTTAACAAAAGAGCCTTTTACGAAGGAAAACACGGTATTCGTGATAAAGGATCCAAAACTCCTTTTTACTAACCTTGATGATACATTCCTTCGATCAGATAGTGCACAAGGAAGACCACCACCGGATGATGTTACTGATGTAACTTCCAAAAGAGCACGATCAGATAGTCCTCAAAGGTTCCCTGATACAACCGATTTTGCTTCTGATACTTCAACTGTAGACTCATCAGCTCAGCCTATTATCAATGTTGAACATGATGCATTGAAAACAAACCTTGAACTGATTGTGGTTCAACATGTTGATACCACGAGTACTGAAGAAGCTGCAACTTATGAAGCTGTTGAAGATGAAGAACTGGTTGATTATGGTACAGATGAGGATGAAGACTCAGCTTTTGATCTTTATAGCGACCTCTTACCCATACAACAAATTCCTTTTCATTTTTCAGATCCCAGTGACATTGTCCTGAAACCAGCTTCCAGCATATTTAATGATACAGTGGATGCGCTCACTTAAAGATACTTGGCAGACCAGATGAAAGGCATTTTGGAAAAACTTACAACTGCTGTATCTTTTCAGGAGATTTTAAGTTGTAAGCTTGAGATATCGCCATTGTTGACTTTATTGCATGGCATGGCTAACCTTGTGCGCTCAAGACAACATGAAATTAATTGGTTTGTTACTACCATTAACCAGATTTTTGAAATGGCTGAGGAGTTTACTGCAGATTTTGCAATACCTGGGTCCATGACTGATTTTGATGAAGACCAAGTCATGAAATTAATCCATGAGCATGAAGAATGTCAATCTACCATGGCTTCCTTGTCAGCAAAAGTAGCAGAGTCCAAATTAGATTTGGAAAAACATATAGTGACTGAAGCAGAAATCATTACAATGGAATTAATGGTACAAAAGATGCGCAAAGATTTTGAGGATCAGAAGCGATCTCTTGAAAAAAATATCCGATCTTTTGAGAGTTGTTTGCAGGATCAACATAATCTTAATCAGAAGCTTCAGCAGTCCAGGATTGATGCCAACGAGGAAAAGTTTAAAGAAGCTCAAAAAGTAAAAGACTTGAACACCTCTCGCACCAAGCAACTCCACAAAGTTTTGGAATCTCTGCGTATTTTTTTGCAGTGATGTAAATTTAGTATTTTTCTTTTAAGACTTCTTCATTTTTTTTGTCTTTTATGATTTTGTTTTGCTTTTGACTTTTGGCAACTTTCAATGTGTTTGACACTCTACATTATCAATCAACTATTCTGCTGCTATTTTTTTTGTGCGACTGCATCTAGAAAATTTCTAGATTGCCTACGTACCCAATATGGGATCAAGTCATTCGTAGTTCAACTTGGAGATTAATACATACATTTTTTGAAACTCGAACTGGACCTAGTATATGACTAGGCTGCCTACGTACCCTTTAATAGGGATCAAGTCATCTGTAGTTCAAAAAAAATTCAGCTTCTACATTTTTTTGAAGCTCTTTTTAATACATCAATTTCTAAGCATAGAACTTCTTGATGAATTTCCCGTTGACACAGGAGTAGATGCATGGCCCTTCGGAATTGGAAAGTTCATATGCCCCCTTTTGAAAAACCTTAGTGACAATATAAGGTCCTTCCCATTTTGGCTCGAATTTTCCTTGCATCTTTCTGGTGATGACGATTGGTCGCTTTACAGTTAGGACTAAATCCCCACACATGAAAGACCTGAACTTTACTTTTTTATTAAAAGCTCCAGCCATTTGTGCTTGATGAATTTTGAGCCTTTGTTGAGCTACAAGCCTTTTTTCGTCTAGTGCTTCGAGCTCGGCTAGCCTAACCTTCACATTCTCATCCGGTGCTGTTAATTGAGTGGCAATTCTGAGCGAAGGTAACTGTACCTCAAGGGGAAGAACAGCTTCTGAACCAAAAACTAGACTGTACGGTGTACACTGAGTTGATGTGCGCACCGTGGTTCTGTAAGTCCAAAGTGCTTCAGGAAGACGATCATGCCAACTCTTTTTATTTTCTGACACCATCTTCTTTAAAATTTTGCACAGCACCTTATTGAACGCCTCAGCTTGGCCATTTGATGATGGATTATAACTTGCCGAGAATGCGTGTTGAAATTTATATTTCTCGCTTAACTTCACTAGTGATTTGCACTTGAAATATAAGGCATTATCAGAAATTATCTTTGATGGGACTCCATAGCGATAGATGATGTGATTCTTTATGAAATTTGACACATCTTCCGCTTTAACTTCCTTCAACGATATTGCTTCTGACCATTTAGAGAAGTAGTCTGTTGCAGCCAAAATGTATTTATGAGATCTAGAGGTAGGTTTAAAAGGACCAATAACATCCAAACCCCATGTTTCAAAAGGCCAAGATATAACAGATGGATGAAGAGGCTGTGGTGGTTGATGTATAAAGTCACCATGTATCTGACATAGCTTGCACGTCTTTGCAAAGCACATAGCGTCTTGAACCATGGTAGACCAATAGTATCCTAACCTCTTCAACTGAGCTGCGAGTTTAGGGCCTGCTTGGTGGGCTCCACAAGTTCCAGAATGAGTTTCATGTATAGCGTGAATAGCCTCTTCTTTTGACAGACATCTTAGCAACATTCCATCAAAGGCTCTTCTATACAAAACATCATTAAGGAATACAAACCGAATAGCTCTTCTTCTTATCTCCACTCTCTTCTTCATATCAGAAGGCAATACTCTACGCTGTAGAAAATCAACAAATGGTTGTCGCCAATCTTGTTCTTCCTCAACATCACAAATTGTAATGGGATTGCTGTCAAATGTTTCCTCTATTCTTTCCAGTGTTGGAGGTAACAAACGGCACTCCCCGACTGTAATCTGTATTTCTCTTTCATCAGGAAGTGTTAATGACGCAGCTAATTTTGCAAGAGCATCAGCTTTATCATTCTGGGATCTTGGCACATAATTTATTGTGACCTCCTGGAATTGCACTAGAAGATTCTTAACCCTTTGATGGTAAAAGATCAGATTCTCATTTTTGACAGCATATTCGTTATTAATTTGCTTAATAACAAGCTGGGAGTCACGAAAAACTTCTAGGCAATCAATGTGCATTTCAAGAGCAATTTCAAGACCAATAATTAATGCCTCATATTCTGCAACATTATTTGAGCATATTGCAAGAATCAAGAATGAATAAGGTATTTAACCTCCAAAAAGGGTAATAAATACCACGCCAGCTCCTGCTCCCTGTTTCCTTGCTGCCCCATCAAAGTACAATTGCCAAGATGAAAATGTTCCAACAGCAAACACTTCTTCATCAGGTAAATCTTCTGGTAACTCCATATTATCAAGAATCGGATGTGCTGCTAGAAAATCTGCCAAGGCTTGTCCTTTTATCGCTTTCTGAGGAACAAATTTGATGTCAAATTGCGATAAAATGATTGCCCATTTTGCCAGACGGCCTGACGGTGCCAGTTTTGACAGTACATACTTTAAAGGATCTGCCCTCGATATCAAGGTTATCGAATGCGATAACAAGTAATGCCGTAATTTTGTAATGGAAAATATTAAGGCCAAGCAAACTTTCTCAATAGGGGAATAATTTTGTTCCGCCCCCACCAAAGTTCTACTCAAGTAGTACAAGGCGTTTTCCTTCTCCTCATGGTTATGTTGAGCCAATAATGCCCCCAATGATCTTTCTAGAGTAGCAATGTAGAGGATCAATGGCTTGCCTTGAATTGGGGCCATCAAGACCGGAGGGCTCAGCAAATAACCTTTGATGCTTTCGAAGGCATTCTGACAAGCTTCGTCCCATATAAATGGCACATTTTTATGCATTAATCTTGAAATGGTTGACATCGCTCGGATAGATTTGAGATGAACCTTTGTATGTAGGCCAATCTTCCTTGTAGCCCACATAGTTCTCGAAGGTTACGTGGAGGAGGCATTTCAACAATAGCCTTGATTTTATCTGGATCAATTTCTATTCCTCGGTATCTAACAACAAAACCAAAAAATTTTCCAGACATCACACCAAACGCACATTTCAACGGGTTCATTCTGAGCTGATGTTTTCTGAGTCTATCAAAAACCCGTCTAAGGTCATGCAAATGATTTAATCTTTCTTTTGACTTGACGATTAAATCATCAACATAACATTCCAATTTATTATGAAGCATATCATCAAAGATGACAGTCATGGCTCTTTGGTAAGTTGCTCCTGCATTTTTCAACCCAAATGGCATTATCGTATAACAATATATGCCTTTAGGTGTGCGAAAGGCTGTAAGTTCTTCATCCTCAGGTGCCATTTTAATTTGATTGTATCCTGAGAAACCATCCATGAAGGATAATGCTCCATAACCTGTAGCAGCATCCACTAATAATTCAGTGATCGGAAGCGGAAATTCATCTTTTGGGCAAGCATTGTTTAAGTCTCTGAAGTCTATACAGATCCGAATTTGGCCATTCTTCTTTATAACAGGTACAATGTTTGCAAGCCAAGTTGGATATTTGACTTCCCGAATGAAGCCAGAGTTTATCAATTTATCAACCTCAGCTTCAATTTTTATGACAAGCTCAGGTCGGAACCTTCGTTTTCCTTGTTTTACACAAGGCATTTCACTAGATATTGCCAGCCGATGGACAGCTACATTTGGATCCAGTCCAGGCATATCTAAATAACTCCATGCAAATACATCTTTGTACTCTTTGAGAAGGTCCTCATATTGCCCCAACTCTTCTAGAGTTAATAAAGCACTAACAAAGACAGGTTTAGGATCCTCATCAGTACCGAGATTGATTTCTATAAGCTCATCAACCGTCGCTTGCCCTCCTTCTTCAAATTCCATAGGAGCAGGTTGGACCATATCAACAAATTCTTCTGGATTTTCCACTTCATTTACAAAATTTGTTTCAGTGAAATCATCGTCGAAAGAAATATGGTTTACTTGCTCGACTTCTTGACCACTGGGATTCTTTTCTTTCCCAAGTTGTATGGTTATAACTTTCTGCTTCTTCAAATTTGACTTCCGCTTTTTGTTCTTATTTTTATTTTTGCCCAATTTTAAATCCAAAGGCTTGAAGTTTATGGGGTTTGAAAGCCGATGAAATACAGAGACACGCGGAGCTTTGTTACTAGACTCTCCTTCTGAGAACATCTTTTGTTCCTATTCAGTGAGTATCTCAGGTTTAGTGGACATTTCAGCCTCAACATGTTCTTTCGGCAGTTTATAACGTGCTTTTAAACAACCGTCAGTCTGAATAATTTCGATTTCAGGTTCAGAGGAAGCTTTACGAGATCCATTATTCTGATTAATCACAACACTATTGTTCTTCTTTCGGAATGTGGTCATATTTTTTTTTTACTTTAAGACCCTTTGGTGTGGAACCAGATGATTGTGCTCTGGAGCCCTCATGGATAGTGACAATGCGATTATTTGTGCCATTTCCATTTCCGAGTTTTATGGAAATTGAAATCTCATTATTAGGAACAGATCGATTAATCTTTCTGAGGGGACGAGTGTAGCTTGTCATCAAAGCATCCATTGTGTCACTGACTGTTGTAATAGCTTTTTGCCCCGGTGCCCTTTTGTCCTTCGGTCGGTATATGAAGATAGCCCTTCCAGTGGTTTCTTTATGGTCATGCACCAGTTTATTCTTCTGTTGGACAAGTTTTAATGAAGGAAGGACTGGTGTTTTGACTTTAATATTGACTTTTACCTTCCCTTTGTCCTTAGTTGGTATCCCCTCAAAATCCTTCGGAATGACATCATTTACTGCTTTGTAGAACTTTGCGTCAGCATAGTTCACCTCTTCTCCTTGAAATGGATTAAGATCTGCATTCACCTTTTTTACTTCTCCATCTTTGCAAAATTTGAAGCACTGATAGAGTGTAGAAGGAATAACACCATAGGCATGAAGTCACGGACGTCCCAAGAGAGCATTATAGGAAGTATCTGCCTCAATAACATGAAATAAGGCATTTGACTGAAGATCACCTATTTCCATTGCCAAGATAATACTCCCCAGCGTCCTTTGTCCAGCTTGATTAAATCCTTGAATTGTCAAGAATGATGGATACAAGTGCTGCAGATTCAAGCCTAGTATCCAGAGTGTCTTTAAAGGAAGGACATTTACCGCCGATCCACAGTCAAGCATTATCCGATTCACAGGGATATTTTTAACTATCCCTGTGACATAAAGTGGTCGATTATGCTTGTTCTCCCCTAATTGACGATCCTCATCATTAAATGCGATGCATGCCATGCATGATGCACACACCGTATTCAATGATTTTTCTGCATTGATTTGCTCCACTTTTTCTTTATAAGTCTCTGGGCTAGTCAAAGCAGTAATGAGTGCTTTTCGGAGTTTGGAAGACATTTGCAAGGTCTCATACACGCTAAGAAGAGCAGGTATACGCTTCAAATGAGCCAATATATTGTATTTGATGTCATTTGAACCTTTTGAGTCTGCAATTATGCCCTTTTGAGAAGAGGCATCATTCTGGGTATGAGATTCCCCCTGTGGTACCGAAGTAGAAGATTCTCCATTCGAGGTATCAGTATGACTTTTATCAGTTGTAAACTGTTGAGCATCTTTCTTCTTTTTGGCTTGCAGCTGGATCTCTCTTAACGTGATTTCATCTGCCTCCACGGGGTCTTCAATGTCAACAGAAGCCGTACAACATTGCAGAACATCTTCCTTTTCCACATTATTATCACATTCTTCAAGGAATCCGTCTAGTATGAATTCTTTTAAAGTGACTGGAATGCGGTCTGGTTGCTCGTACTCCTCTTTAGTAGAAACTAGAACCTTCTTCTTGGACTTGCTCTTCTTTTTCTTCTTATTTTTGTTTGGCTCGGGTTTCCTTTGAATTTTACACCCAGTATGCCCTGAAGACTTTTGAGCAAAAATTGTAGCTTTTGATGATTTCTTGCTAACATAGGTCTGCCATCCATCTCCACCTTCATCCTCAGTTGCGGACGAGTCATCCCATACATCCAAATTTGGCTCTGTCATGAGTTCATATAAAGTTGGAATATTAGGATTTCCCAATTTAGGCATATCGGGGTGAGCGTGGACGATAGTAACTTGATTATCAACCTCAAAAGCCACTGGGATTACCCCTTCAGTCAAATAAACATTATTGGAGGTAGCGGTCTTCCCTTTAGCACTAGATTCTGCTAAAGAGATTTGATTATTTTTTACCATCCCCTCAATAATATCTTTAAGAACGTAACAATCCTTTAAAGAATGACTAACAATCCTGTGATATCGGCAGTACCTTGGATCATCAGTTCTATTCATCTCTTCAGGTCTTTTAGGTTCAGGAAGAGTCAATGCATTAGCTTGCATTAATGCATCAAAAATCTCATCAACATCTTCATCACTGAAAGAATATTTGACGTCCTTCCTTTCTTTTAGCGTCAGCCACTTCAGAGGTTCTTTCGACTTTCCTTTGTCATTATTTTGTCTAGGATTTACAAAGGTAGCCATAGAATCTCCCTTTTTAACAATCTTTTTGGTTTCTACCTTCTTCTCCTCTATGCGTGTTTTCTGATAAGTGATTTTTTGACGAGCCATTTGTCTCTCAATGTTACTTGCCTTCGAAACCAATTGATCAAATGATTGAGGTTCTGCAGTACCTACAAAGGTTGCAATATCTGGAAGAAGATTGTTACAACACATTTGGACTGCTGACTGTTCAGTCAATTTTTCTGGGCATTGAAGGTTGAGATTTCTCCACCTTGTGATGAACTCATTGACATTTTCATATGGCTTCTGCTTGGTTTCCGCCAAGTCAATGATTGAAATTTTCTTCTTGGAACTCACAAATTGTGCGAGAAATGCCCTTTGCATATCATCCCAGGTAATTATTGAATCTGCTGGCAGCTGCGTGTACCAAGTAAAAGCTGATCCTTTTAAAGACTGGACGAACTGTCTTATGAGCAAAGCATCTGATTGGGCCGATTCTCCGCAAGCTGACACGAAATATGCCAAATGCTCATGGGGAGAACCATTGATACCGTCAAATTTCTCAAAATTTGGCTTTGAGTAAAATTGAGGGAAAGGGACTCGATCATAATGCGATGGATAAGGTTTATAATATCCAAGCACAGGCGGATTAATAGAGGCCTCCCTTCAGCTATCAGTGCTTTCAGGTCTGGCTGTGTTGAAGGAGTTACAGAACTTGATGCTTGCCCTTTATCTTTTGGTTCATGTGACCGAAGGCTCATTTGTTCTGCTAACCTTGCAGTAAGGCCTGCAATTTCAGCATCCTTTTCATCCCTCATCCTTTGCATCTCCCTACGCATCTCTTGCAGTTGCTCTTCAATACTTGCAGCTCCAGTAGCGAACACAGACATATTCCCAATTTCAGGATCATCATCATTTATCAGTAGCCCTTGAAATTGAGATTCCACATTCTTTGGAAAATCTTCATCATGGAAAAGTGCTTGGGGATCTCCATAAAGAGGATTTGAAATTTTTGATGTTGTCCATATGGCTGAGTCATCTTGCAGCAAAACATTGGGCAAGCTATCATCTAGCTCACCAGATTTTGGTAAGTGAGCTAAATGTATTTGTTGTGCTTTTGAACACGTCGTACGGCCTCCATATGACTTCAAACTTGCTAAAGTGTCCACTTCTTTGGCGGTCTCCTTTGCAAATTTGTATCCAGCCATAAAAATTTGTTTACTTGCCTCAACTTGGGCGCTAACCCACTCCTTAGGATTAAGAAGTTTAAAGTTTGGTACTAATGTTGAGTGAGGCAACACACTTTTCTTCAACACTGAAATGCCAGTTCCTTTGACTTTCGGAACCATTTCAGCTCTAGAGGAATTTCTCAGATTGCTAGAGTCACCCCGTTTACTTCTTTTCCCTTTAGGTATGGTTAAAGAAGATTTTTCATCTAACTTTTCAAGCCGCTCAACAATATTCTTTACCGATTTTCCCTTTGTCTTATTTGGAGTAACGTTTTGGGAAGAGCTGGGTCTCTCCTCTGTGGTGGATGGACAAGCAGAACATTGTCGATAAACTGTTGGTGGCTTAGGGATGTCCTTTGACTGAAGAGGAGCTGCAGTATTATCCTCCTCTACGAACGTCACCATGACAGACTTGATAGTGACTAGGCTGACTGGAATTGACCCAATCATGATCTGGGTTATAGGTTGAACCCCAGCATTAGTAATTGCATGGGGTAAATCCTTTGGAACCCTGACCAGCTTTCTTTTCTGAAGATTGGCTGCAGGAATTGAAAGGACAGAAACCTTCGTGGCCTCTGGAAATGCAGTTTGGACTGCGACAGAAGCTGAGGCCTTCATCGCCCTGGCCAATCTCCTTTTAGAGGATCTAGCATGCCTTTTCTTCAGTCCCTTCGCTGCTTTCCCCTTTAAGATTTGAGGGGTACGCATAGCTTCAGTGGCTGTGGACGATTTGGGATAGTTCACAGTTGCAGCAGGCTTAGATCGCTTCATACAGCAAAATGGTACTTCAGAAACAGCAAAAGTGGTGCGAACACCTTTTCTCTTTCGTTGTCCTCCAGCGATAGTTACAGTAGGGATCTGATGGAAGTACACTGTTACGCTGGGTGCCATTTTATCTGTTAGACAAGAAAGTGAGGTGTATAAGTTAAACTCAATATAATTGGAGTTCAGTGGCTGTGGACGATTTGGGATAGTCCACAGTTGCAGCAGGCTTAGATCGCTTCAAACAGCAAAATGGTACTTCAGAAACAGCAAAAGTGGTGCGAACACCTTTTCTCTTTCGTTGTCCTCCAGCGATAGTTACAGTGGGGATCTGATGGAAGTACACTGTTACGCTGGGTGCCATTTTATCTGTTAAACAAGAAAGTGAGGTGTATAAGTTAAACTCAATATAATTGGAGATGAAAGGGAAAATGGGTCCCACCGGGCGTGCCAAAAACATGGTTGCGAAAAAAAAAATAACATTCACAAACAATGTCTCACTTATACCCTTTTAGGGAATATAAGAGTTTATTAAAACGTAGTTCGACCCATTCAAGGCTGTATAACCCTTAATTACAATCTCTTAATACAAGAGACTACCCTTTGAATCCAATTATATCATGAGAAAATGATTATTGAAAATATTTTGCAGCTGCACTCAGTTTGAAATTCTGAACTGCCTACATACCCCTTTTAAAGGGATCAAGCCACTTGTAGTTCTTAAAAAAGATTTTTTTTTTGGGTGTTTGTTTAGAAAATCCAAATGATTTGAATTTGATTTGAAACTTTGAAAATTTGAATAATTTATTTGGAATTTGAACTGCACCTAGCGTTGGACTAGGCTACCTACGTATCCTTTGCGGAATCAAGTCGACCGTAGTTCTTTAAAAAAAATTTGATATTTGAGAATTTGGAATTTGATTGATTTCATAACCACAAAATTATTTGCTTGGGTTATTTAATTTGGAAAAATTTGAAGAAGTAGTTTTATTAAATTTTAGACTAAAAGATTTATGCATCACAAAAACAGAGAGACATCCCAACTAGGTTGGCACCTCTCAAAGTATCAATCATATGCAAACATCTTCTAGAATTTTATTTGACCACTTCTGATTTTGTAGAGTTAGTCAAATAATTTTAGTTTGCTGAACTTATCACTTGGCAAATTTTGACTTTATGAATTGAATGCCAAATAATAAATTCATAATTTTATGTTTTAAAACAATTTTTTTTTGACCAATTAAATTTTATTTAATAGTCATTTATTTGATTGACTATTATTTTAAAAGCCCTTTTTGGATTGTTTTGTATTTTTAATTTTATTGGACTATTTAATATATTTAGAAATTAATAGTCCTTTACAATTAATTGAATATTTTAATTATTTGGCATTTGATTTGGATGTTTAATATATTTAGAAATTAATAGTCTTTTAAAATTAATTGAATGTTTTAATTATTTGGCATTTGATTTGGATGTATGCCAAATTAATTTAATTGGCAATGAATTGAAAACCAATTAATTTTAAATTAAAAAGTCTACTTGAATTTATTAGACAATTTAATTTAATTAAAACAATCATTTATTTAAAACCCAATTTTTATTTAAAATAATATATATTTATTGAATTTTTGAATTTTGATCCAATAAAATAATTTAATTAGATTATTTATTTAAATTTATAGCCTATTTTTAATTGGGCTATAAATCA
>QANX01001802.1:0-19551 GCA_003254975.1 Ochetophila trinervis | reverse complement strand
TGTTTCTAACTTTGATTAGTGATAATTTTTTTTTTTTTTTTTTTGTGTATCTTAGTACTTGATTTGAGCATGTTTAATTCACTTAAAATAGATTAATTTGTATTTTTCTATGTTTTAGGTGTATTTGAGTTTAAAGAGATGAAAAATAAAAAAACAGTGGCAAAACCGTATTTAAACAGAAAATTGAAAAAACAGTGGCAAAACTGGCAGCAAGGCAGTGCAGCCCAGGTGCATGCCAAGGCGCTTGGCTAGCCGCCAGGGTAGGGGCGAATTTGGTTGTTTTGTGCGATTTTATCAGTTTTAGCTCTAAATTTTAGTATATATATGTTTTATTATTGTTGTAAAGGAGAGAGACGACTTTTATCATTAGAATGGGTTTTTCTCTCAAATATGTGCTTTTAAACTTTTTTTCTTGGGTATGAATAATTCTAAACTAGTTATGCAATTGTGAGACTTATTTTTATTTCAATCCAATTTAATCATTTAGTTTATGTTCTTATGTGTTTATTGTTTATATTTTCAATTTCTCATAATTATAATTTGGTACCGTTATTCTTATGTGAGATTGAATTGTTGCTAACTTGAATTCTCAATCGTATTGGGTTTTTAGTAATTAGTAGCAAATAGACTTTAATGGTTATGATCCCAATTTCTGTTTATTGTCTATGAAAAACATAAATTAGATTAAAACTTTGCAATGTTTGTAGAGTTTGTCTTTATTTAGATTTTCTCTTGTTCTTGATTATTTTATGAGATAATTTCAGATCACGTTGATTCTAGATTTAATTTCAGAATTTATAACTAATTCATGATCGTATTCAGATTAGTTTATTTTAGTGAGAAATATAGAATAATTAGGCCGTGCCAATTATTTATGCCGAACTAAATGAAGAGTTGAAATTTTTATGTCCATAATCAATTGTTTACTAGTCTTATGAATTATTCTGATCCCAAGATTTTCTCTTATTGATTTCTTTTCAGTATTTATTAGTTTTGATTTGATTTAAATTATTTTGCAAGCAATCAAAAACTCCATATTTTTATAATTTCAATTAAGTATTTTACTTAAATTGGGTTTCAACACAGTCCTTGTAGATTCGACATGGACTTGCCACTACTATAGTTTTGGTAGATTCAGTATTATAATTTTAGTGTTTATGACACGTATCAATAGAGCTGTCCAAAATATCTAAAAAAAAATTCTGTACAAACAAATACTCAGAAATACCCAAAATATATGATTCCAAAATTATACAGATAGAGTCTAGTAATCAAATGAGACAAGAGGAAACTAGTCGGACAAGGTCGACTAGAACAAATCTGAAGGCGACTGGATGGACCTAGGCTGACAGGGAAGAAATCGAAACAGAAGATGAACAGCAGATGAATAGCGGAGCTCAATGGATAATGGATAAACAGCAGACCTTGATGATTGGAAAATCATTTCGCATGGAGAAAACGAAAAATAATATTATGATGAAGTATTTTTACTAAGCTATGATACCATGACAAATATTTGCTTTGAATGACTTATTGTCTTTTATTGTATTTCTCATTCAATATATAGACGAATTTACATAATTTTGGACTTATTTATAGCCTAATTTATCTCTTAATAAAAGCTATATATATTCTATCTATGGAAATATAATATATACACAATTAAATAGCTGTACAGACTATTTACGTTAACATTTCCAACTACGAATGGGTGAGCAAGGAAAAAGAAAAATGACTTATATTGATGTTGACAGTCAACGGGACTTTTCAACGCACATCAACAATTAACTTTTCCCTTATGCAGATAGACTTGGTATATATGTCTTTGGATGATAAGAAGAAGAAGAAGATAGAGCGGTACACTTGTTTGTGATAAGATAATGGAGGCTGGAANATTATGATGAAGTATTTTAACTAAGCTATGATACCATGACAAATATTTGCTTTGAATGCCTTATTGTCTTTTATTGTATTTCTCATTCAATATACGGATGAATTTACATAATTTTAGACTGATTTATAGTCTAATTTATCTCTTAATAAAAACTATATATATTCTATTTATGAAAATTTAATATATACACAATTAAATAGCTGTACAGAACATTTCCAGCTACGAATGGATGAGCAAGGAAAAAGAAAAATGACTTATATTGATGTTGACAGTCAACGGGACTTTTCAACGCACATCAACAATTAACTTTTCCCTTATGCAGATAGACTTGGTATATATGTCTTTGGATGATAAGAAGAAGAAGAAGATAGAGCGGTACACTTGTTTGTGATAAGATCATGGAGGCTGGAAGAAGAAGAACCTCTTCACCACTCATAGGCCTAAGCGTTGTCTTTCTTGTTTTGATGGTGTTTCATCAAACTAGCTATGCAGAGCATAATCACGATGATGATTGCCCTCCATCTTCATGTGGAAAAATAGCCAATATAAGCTCCCCTTTTCGTCTTCAAACCGATCCACAACACTGCGGGGATCTAAGGTACAATCTATCTTGTGAAAACAACAATCATTCCACTGTCTTATACTTGTATTCAGGAAAATACTACGTGGAGGCAATCAATTACAGTAACTACACAATCCGACTGGTGGATTTCAATATTGTTGGCAATAATAATAATGGTAGTTGCTCCTCCATCCCTCGTTACTCTTTCTCCTATTATAACTTCAGTTACAAAGATCCATATGATACTGAGATATGGAGAATAAATAGAAAAAATAGGTCTTATCGTAAGGATGTTTCAGAGGTTATAACTTTCTTAAAGTGTGATATTCCGGTGGATTCTCCTCTTTATGTACCAACTAATCCTCCGTGCATGAACGCAAGTAGTGGTGCTACTCCTCTGTCCAAAGAGGAACATGGTTATGTGAAGGTTGGTAGTACAAATGCAGCGGAGTTAAAGGACTCTTGCCGTATAGAGCAGATGGCTATGATCGCATCTTGGCAGCAGGGAAGTTGGGAAAACAGAACCAACATTTCCTACATAGACATTCACAGTCAACTTGCATATGGCTTTGAGCTTTCTTGGTTGCCAAGTTTTGAGCACGGCTACGAATTTTGCTACGTCTATGACTCCAACAGCATGGTCCAGTGTGGTAAGGATAAGTAGAAACATAATTATTTTTAATTAATTTTTAATTTTGTTTTATGGAACATTTATATATTTTTCCCTCCAAGATTTATAATGGTATGAGCTAACAATATTTCTGTTTCTAATTTGTAGATAGTGGACTGTCGACCATTTTCAAAATTTTGAACTACAGTGAGGATCATCTCTCAACATATATATATATATTCCTACAAACAGTTTCAAGATAGTACTGCTTAGTATTTTTATATATTTTATTGCTTTTAAATTAAAACAAATTGCACTGGCACTACTGCTTTCTAAATATGAAAAATCAGATTCATGAGAGTTTTTATTTGTGAGAAATCTCTTATCCTATAGGACATTTAAAACTGCATGCACAAAAAGTAATTGATTCATGTTCAGTTTTTTGTTTTTGTTTTGTTTTTTGGGCATCTAAGTCACCAGTCTCACTAGGTTCTTTTTTGTTCTTTCAGTATCTAGTTACCTCTACAGCTACGTGCGCCTCTACAGTGATAAATTATTGCCGAGTTTTGCTACGCCCACATTTTGCTACGCCCACAGCTACGCCCACAGATACGCCCAGTGTGGTAAGGATAAGTAGAAACATACTTTATTTGTGAGAATTCTCTTATCCTATCGGACATTTTGGGCATCTAAGTTATTCACCTCTCTCACTAGGTTCTTTTTTGTTCTTTCAGTATTTTTTGTCCTCAGCTACGGACTTCTCCTTTCCATTGGTAAATCATTGACTAAAGTACCCTTTTTTTCTCACATTCGCTTTTTAAGAATTTATAGTCTTGTCAACTCAAAGTTTAAGTTTGGGAATAATTTTCCTGCAGCTATGTTTCTAGGGAGATTCATACTTGGGGTTCCATTTGTAATTGCATTTCTTATCTACAAATGGAGAAGGCGGCATTTATCAATGTATAACATTATTGAAGAATTCTTACAAACTAACAATAACCTCATGCCTGTAAGGTATTCATATTCTGAAATAAGAAAGATGTCTAGGGGTTTCAAGAACAAGTTAGGTGAGGGAGGTTATGGTTCTGTCTACAAAGGTAAGCTTCGCAGTGGACATTTTGTAGCAATCAAGATACTACAAAAATCTAAAGCTGACGGCCAAGATTTCATCAATGAAGTTTCTACCATTGGAAGGATTCACCATGTCAATGTGGTTCGACTGGTTGGTTTTTGTGTTGAGGGATCAAAGCGTGCTCTCGTGTATGATTTCATGCCTAATGGATCTCTTGACAAATACCTTTTTTCTCAAGATGAATTTAGCGCCTTAGATTGCAAGAAAATGTGTGAAATTTCGTATGGAATAGCTTGTGGTATTGAATATCTTCATCGAGGATGCAACATGCAGATTCTGCATTTTGATATCAAGCCGCACAACATTCTTTTGGATGAAAATTTTGTTCCTAAGGTTTCTGATTTTGGACTCGCAAGGCAATGCCCATTAGACAATAGCATTGTGTCTCTAACTGCAGCTAGAGGAACTATGGGATACATAGCTCCCGAGTTGTTTTACAAAAACATTGGTAGAGTTTCCAACAAAGCGGATGTTTATAGTTTTGGAATGCTATTGATGGAAATGGTCAGCAGAAGAAAGAATTTGAATGCAGTTGCAGAGCATACAAGTCAAATTTACTTTCCTTCGTGGGTTTACAACCAACTCCATAAAGGAAATGAGTTAGAAATGGGAGATTCAACAGAGGATGAATCAAAAATAAGAAAGAAGATGATTATAGTAGCACTGTGGTGCATACAGATGAATCCAAGTGATCGACCAGCAATGAACAGAGTCAAAGAGATGCTTGAAAGAGATGTTCAAAGTTTACAGATGCCTCCAGAGCCTTTTGTATGTCCACGAGCAGAGCCTGTAAATGATGAGGGGCTGAAATCGAATTCAGGATGCTCAATGACAGCTTCAAATGATGATGACTCCGAAGAGATCAGTGAGATTATAGAATCATCTTAAGAGATTCAGCATAAGAATAGTACGTTTATTGTTTTTCACATTACTAAGACAAATATATTCTTTATCGTTTTACCCTACTTGTTTTAGAACATAATTCTCATTATTGGTGTGATGAAACTTTGTATGAAATTGATATTTTCCATTCTAGAAACAGAGTAATATCTATGTTGGGGGATGTTTCAGATTTTTGTCCAATAAAAAACTGGCCTGGAATGTAACAAACAATAAGAGCTACATTTTTTTAAAAGTTTTAAAAGATGACAAAATGGAACTCAAAAGATTTGGTTTATTGCTATCTACAAGCAGCATGAATTTCCTTAATTTCCTTTCACAAAACAAGTTGGAAGTTGGAAATTGGTATATAGTTGGAAATCCTACAAGTAACAAAGCTGCAAGAAAATTTAGGAGAGGAGTAGAATATGATAATCACTAAACCTACAAGTTTTGGTTGAAAAAATCGCATAAAATATTTCTTAACGCACATTGCAATAGTTAATTAGTGTCACAAATTTCAATGGTTTAGTATATATGATTTTCGGTCTCAAAATTATGTTCAAGTTATAAAATCATTGTCCCCTCTCAGCAGCCCAAGAAGAAAAAAGAAAAAAGAAAAAGGAAAAAGGAAAAAAGAAAAAAGAAAAAAAAGAAACAAGTATACACAAGGATGGGAAAAAAACAAACAAGGGATTCTAATTCAATTCATGCATATATAGAGTTAAATTCTTAGATTACTCATGTTAGAAAAAAAAATGGGAGTTGTAAGTTAAAAGGATTTACCGAGTATGGTGAGGCACACTGCAAGACCACAAAAAAAAAAAAAAGAAAAAAAAAAAAGAGGTTAATTAATTATATGTCTAGAATAAATCAATCAAGTAATGACTTTGTGCGTGCAGTTTTAAACATTAGCTGATATACAACATCATACAAATTTTCAAAATAAAGTATCAAAAGTAGATTTTTCATATTTTAAAAGCATTAATAAATTTATCAAGCAGATAGTGCAGAAACTGTTTCCTAGGACAGTGATAGTATTGTTGAAACAGGTGATATGCATTTCTAGAATGTTATAGAAATTGCTTAACAAATAGATTTCTAGAATTATCTAGAATATCATAGAGACTAACATCTAGAAAATAAAAATCTAGAAAAATATAGTCTAGAACCATGTTAGAAGAATCTGGAAAAATGTAGTCTAGCACCATGCTAGAAGAATCTAGAAAGATGTAATCTAGCACTATGCTAGAACAATCTAGAAAACTCAAAGATGTGTATAAATAGGAAGCCTAGCTTCCATATGTAAGAACAACAAAACAACAAGAAAGAACAATTACACAAAAGCAATAAGCCTTTGCTATTCAATCTATCTACTAGTGTCCCATATTTCCTTTTTCAATTAAACCCATTATCAATTGTTCCTCCTATTCATCAATCAAACCAAGAATATCCATCTATTCAACCATAAAAAACTAACAAGTATATTAGGATGTTGAGACTTGAGAGAGATTAGGATCCTCACAGCCGAATTATAAGAATAATTGTTTGAATCAATTTAGTGCCTACAATTAGAAACATAAATTAAGATTAATCTCGCCATTATATGATATATCTTAAGAAAAAAGAAGAAGAAGAAGTTGTTTTGGGCTTCTACACATCCTTACAGTGGACAGTGATGTTGGAGCCACTGACGACATAGCAAATGTCAAGCCAATCAAAATGTTTAGCAAATCTGTGCAGCCATGAAAGCTCAAAGCCATTTACAAGTTGATTGTGTATGTCTTTGTAGGAAATGTTAAAGCTGCTGTTTTCCCAAATTCGCTGCTGCCTCAATACGATCATAACCATCAGCTCTATACTGCATGAATCCTTTAACTCCGATGTATTTGTTCTACCAACCTTCACATAAGTAGTAGTTGTAGAACCACTGCTATTAATGCATGGAGCAGTGGGTATGTAAAGAGGAGACTCAACTGGATTATCACATTTGATGAAAGTTATAGCCTCTGAAATAAAGCATTTCAGAATCCAAAAATATTGCTTCTTTGCCTCTATAATTCCAAATTGAATATGGATCTTTCAAAAATGGTAATGGATACTTGTGGGTGAAGTTATATGCAGCTAAAGAGTAAAGAGGTATTGAGGAGCAATTAGCCTTGTCAATATTGAAATCCGCCACTCGAATTGTGTAGTTGTTGTAATTGATTGAGCGGACATAGTATTTTCCTGACTACAAGTATAGGACAGTTGAATGGTTGTTGTTCTCGCAAAATAGTTCGTACCTTTTTGTTCCGCAGTTTGGTGGATCGGTTTGGAGTCGAAAAGGGTAGCTTATGTTGTGTATATCTCCACATGAAGAAGGAGAACAATGATGACTGAGCTTTGCATAGCTAGTTTGAACATTGAACACCATCAGAACAAGAAAGATGAAGCTTGAGCCTGTGAATGGTGAAGAGAGTCTTCCAATCTCCATTTTGAGGAAGAAATTGAAAGAATATGAAAAACAAAGCTAGTCTATATGTATCTTCTTCTTTTTCATATCAACCACGTATATGAAGTCTAGCTATAGTCAATTGATAAGGTAGAAAGTTTCTTGACTGTCATTGTCAAAATGAAAGATGTTTTCAATGCTAGGACCTCATATTTTCTTCCTAGCTCGATCATTCATAATTGAAAAGACAATCTTATCTATAAAGACCAAAACAAGAGAAATTATTCAATACTCCAAATGTTTAGAAAATGTTTGATAATACAACCACCGAATTGCTTTTGCAAGTAAGGATAAAAAAAGTTTTTTGAAGACTACTTACAAAAATTAGCCGATTAAAATACCATTTTGAAGAAAAACAATCACTAATTGTATGCATGAATATTTAATTGGTTTTCTATTTCTAAGTAATTTAGAACGACACAATTATGAATTTTTTTTAATTACAACTGTTGAGATGACCATATCCAATTTTTATTAATGACTCAAAAACATATCCAAGAACATAATTTATAAACTTCTATTTGAAAAAGACTAATTTGAAACTTAACGTAGACCCACCTATGTGTTTAACAATGCACTGCATCATGCATCACTAAGTTTAGGAGAACAATCTTGAGCTTTTGGTTGGGGCTTAAGCTCTCATGATTCACCAAAAATAAAAATCTAAAAGGTAAATACAAGAAGAAATTTTTGTTGAAATTTAGGGAGTTCCATTTTGATTTGGTTTGTTGCTATCTACTAGTAGCATGTGCGTGCTAAAATTCCTTTCTCAAAACAACTTGGACCTTGGAACAATAATCATCCAAAATGTATTTCTTGTGTACTGAGATCATTATTTCCATGTTTCAAACTGTACTTTTTGTTTGCAAGTAAAGAAGCTCATGATTCTTCAGTTAATATAATACAATGAAAAACAAAGGAACCTAATTAAAAATATTTTATGTATGTAATTAGTAATTATTATTTTTCCCTTAAGAAACAATTAGAAATTTGTCTTTTAATAAGGGAATTTTTGTAATTAAATCTTCAAAAAAAAAATATATGTATATACAAATTGCATTCAAAAAAAAAAAAAAAAAAAAAACAACAAAAAGGAACTTTTTATTTATTTATTGTAAGTAGTAAATAGTAAAAACACAAGCATGTTCTGAGCTGTAACTTTTTTCAGTAGTTTTATCCAATTCGAAGTCTTTTGACACTTTATAACAGAAGCTCAGTTTTTTTCAAGTACTAAAATACGGCTTTCAAAGCCCAAAAATCTATGCTCTCGTACTTTCCTTTTTTCTCACAGATTATTACATATATGCCACTAAGCTACTAAACCCTTCTTTCCCTCATAGCTCTCAGTGAATGAAGCAGAGCAACCAGACATGGCGTTTAAGGCTCCTGGTTTGGGTTTATCCAAACCCATGATTGCGATGCAGAAGAAACCAGCGATTCTATACCACTATCCTTGCCCGGACGGCGTATTTGCAGCTTTAGCAGCTCACCTTTTCTTCTCCGCTGCTTCTCTTCCGGTCATGTTCTTCCCCAACACCGTCTACAACCCCATCACTCTCAATCAGCTTCCTCTCGCCGAAATCAGCGATATTTATCCATCTGGGTTTATTCTGGAAATCTCTTCCGAGCTCAGCAAAGTGGTTGTTCTGGACCACCATAAGACCGCAGTGGAGTGCCTCTGCGGTGAGAGTTCTTCAGTCGGTGAGAATGTTGAGAGGGTTATTGATATCAGGAGGAGTGGAGCTACTATTGCTTTTGATTATTTCAAGGAAAAAGTTGGTAGTGATCAAACGGTGGTTAGAGAATTTGAGAGGGTTAGGAGGCTGTTTGAGTATATTGAAGATGGGGATTTGTGGAGGTGGAATCTTCTAAATAGTAAAGCTTTCAGTAGTGATCTGAAAGATTTGAATATTGAATTTGATGTGGGTTTGAATCAATTATTGTTCAAGCAGGTAATTTCGTTTTTTATGTTTTGAATTTGTAAAGCTATTGCTGAGCTATTAAAGTTCTTTTTTATGTGGTGTATATGGCTTTTGCAGTTGCTTTCTTTGGATTTGGAGGATGTAATTAATCAGGGAATGACAAGCTTATCCAAAAAGCAGGAACTGATGAATGATGCTCTCAGTCAATCATATGAGATTGCTCTTGGAGGTGGAGCAGTTGGACATTGCCTGGTATAGTCAATGTATCCTCCTCTCTCTCTCCAAACTCGGAAAAAGTATTGCATTTTCAAATGTTCATGTACTTGTGTGCATCAGAATATAAGAATGTTGTGTCAGTTTCAAGTGAATAGATGACTGAATTCTGAGTGCACACTCATGTTAATTTGATAGATTTGTTTATGTTAGACTTATCCTTCTATGTATAGGCTGTGAATGCGGATTCTATTTCGAGTTGAGGAGTGAACTTGGTCATCAATTAGCTACTAAAAGTCATAATCTAAAGTTGAGGTATGTAGCTATCTACCTACAAGTATGATTGTCATATATTTTTGTTGGTAGTTCACTCAAGAGACACTGTGTTCTGTTCTTTATGTTGGTAGTTCACTGCAAAAAGTAAGTAGGCTTGAACTGTAGTTTCAATCTAGTCTAAAGTTGTTATTTTGCTAGTGGCGCAAATTGTCATTGTGGACAGTGGGCCTGAAGCAACTTAATGACTTGAATGGCATGGATGGTTACAATGGATTCATACCTCTGCTGGAGACATTTTTCTTTCTTGGAAAATTTCTGTCTTTTTTATTTTTTTGCCCTTTTGAATGCATTGATAATTGGATTCCATGTTTAAGGATTTACATGCCAATTTTCTTGGATATATAACTCCTATCCTATGCAAAAGCAATGTTGATTAGTGTAACTTGAAAGTGAAGTCTCAATTGCTTAGAGTTATTCTTTATAATATGGGTAGGCTGACCTTTTTGGCCAGTAATACTTATTCATGCAATAGAGAAATCATGCCTTGGTTCTTTATGATAAATTTTATAAGCTCCCTAGAAAAGTATAAAACAGTCAGTCACTTGGACATTGGAGATAAATTCAACTCTATAATGATGTGCTTCAGATAACACACCTAATCTTTTCCTTGGAAAATATTTTGATAATTATTGGGCAACTCTTTCCTAAATTTGTGCACATACTTTTCTTTTGTTTATCTCTGAACGGCCAGTTGGCCACAACTAAAATGCCTCAGTAAGGACTAAGAGAGTTGCTGAATACAGAAGTACTGAGGCAGTTTCTGCAGGAGAAGTCCTTTTCAATTTGTCAGAACGAATTACAACATTTTGGAACAGATTTACAAAATAAAAAGTACTTAGGAAGAATCCAGTAAAGAAGTGAATTCAATAGCTCTTGTGAAAGCTCCAATTTCTAACTATTACATTGTCAAAACCTCAAAACCTCCCATGTAGAAAAATTGTGGCGAAGTCTCAACATTAAGTACACAGAACACACTGCCATCTTACAAAACAGAGTTTATAAGAGAGGTGACTTACCCAGTGAGGGCCCAGATGATGATCATTGAGGATTTATTGATGGGTTGGCCATGAGGCAGATGACCAATTTCGCTTGTTGATGGCTAATGGAATTCGTTTGGTATTGAATTGCAGTTAATTGACTAGCACATGTTGCTGGAGAATACACGCAGTTTATCTTGGTCATTTCTGTTCTGAGTGTCTTGTATAGTGTCTAATATTGGCTTCATATGCAGAGTCAGGTCCACTTCCTAATAGGCTTAATTTTTTCAAATTTATGGTAACTGAGCGAGAGAGAGAGAGAGATAGAGAGAGAGAGAGAAGTAAAAAAGAAAAAATTGTATTGAGATTTTTGAAAGGGGAATATGCAGAGCTGGTACCACTGATAAAATTCCTGCTGGCTCATAACTGACAGCTATTGGTTATTTTGTATTACGATGCGCCCCTTAGTTCTAGAGTTTATTGCATGTATGCATTTTTGGGAAGCATAAGATTTTTGGTTTACAATGTAGAAGTGCTCCCCTTTTCTATTGTACTTATCATGTCTCATTTTCTGTTACATTTGTAAAGAGTCTGATTTCAAAATTTTTTGACTCGTACAAATTCATTACCCCCAATCTGCAAGTCCCAATTATATTTTGGTTGATTAAGTGTTCAAAATTTTCGGTATCAATGTCTTTCCCAATATTTTTCCATTTCTAATATTCATCTTTTCTTTACTCTTTAGGGGAATTGGGGCAGTTGTATATAGAGTTCCAGAGCTTGAAAATGATAAGTTGCTAAAGATAAGCCTTCAAAGTGTGGACAGTGAAGACACAACACCCATCTCGGCGGTTGGTTTCTCATTTGCTTCCTAACTAATGCCATTGGAAGCGCAAGACTCTCTCAATTTATTTTTCTTTTTTGCTAGGAGTTTGGAGGTGGTGGGCATCGAAATGCCAGTTCCTTCATGCTAAGCTCTGCGGAATTCGAGCAATGGAAGGTTTGCATGAAAGCTTGACAAAATATGCAATGTTGCTGGATTTGTTCTATGTCTAGCATTTTTTATATGCTAAGCCAAGGAGCCAAAGTTTCCCAGACACATTGTACAAGCTAACATGTTGGTTAGTTTTTCTTGTTCTTTTGTTAGCCAAAAAATAATTACAAAAAATAATCAATGTCCAGTGTCCTTAATAACAGAGGCTGTCAAGGACAGAAAACCAGGAAAAAAAGTCCAGTACTCCCGGAGTACCAAACGCCTCATGCACAACCATATAGGCCCCACGCGTGTAGGTACCATATGGTTGTGTCCAGAGAATTTGATACAGAAGATTTCCTCAAAAACGAGAGGGTGAGGGAAGCTTTCTCTTTTTTTCTTTTTTTCCCCCTCATTTTGTAATTTGTTATATTTTATGATAGGATATTTATGTTATTTTATTTTCCAATTAATAGATAGAAGATTCAGTTTCTTTACATCCTTATTTATTTATTTGGAAGCTGGAAGCAGTAAAAATGAGAGATAGAGTAAAAATGAGAGATAGACTTATAAAACATGAAATAGCAAAAACAATGATTTTGTCCTTTTATAAATTCCACAAATAACATACAAAATAAAAATAACCACCTCAAAAAGAAAGAGGTTAATATATCAAAATATATTGAGCCACACGATCATAATTGGACCCTACAGAAAGATAAAGTGACCAACTAAAACCCACCACAAAGAAATAACTACATCCAATTAATGAGAAATAATTAATCTACAAAATGAAGATTAACAAATCTTACAATCTCTTAATATTAAATATCTTATTTTATGAGAAAGATAAAATGTATCCATCCACCACATTGTTATTTACCTCCAATCATATATTATGATAAATCCATTAATTAATATTAATTTGTGGAAGCCACACGAGATATATCTTCAGCTCCAATATTAGCAGCATTAGAAGAACACCAAGCATCATCTGTAATGAACTGCATCCATTAATCATCTTTATCTTCTTCTTCCACACATGAAGAAGATGCCATTTGAACCTGATCGGGAGACATTGTTTCACACTCATTGAGTACCACTCCTTGTGTAGTACTGCTTTCCATCAATGATATATTACATTGTCCTAGTTCTTCAATCTCTGAGCAGATTCCATTTTTCTTGAACACTCTGACAGTCCATGAAAATTTTCTTTTTCATAGTCCTATCATGTGAAGTTACTTTATTTTCATGCAGAACATGTAGGAACCAAAACTGCAGTTCAGATTCGAAGTCATGCTCAAAAGTTCTTTTCTAAGGTCGAATGCTTTGTGTTAGAGACTAATTCCTCTTTTACTTGCATGTTTATTAGAACATTTGAAGTTGATAAATTGAGATTTTCATGGAATTAAAACTTAATTTTGGTGGCTGGGTTGTTGTCTATGTAGTACGCGATACTCATGTGGTTCATCTGGAAGCAGTGAAGACTCCATGAAACCAATTGAGATTCCACCACCAAGGCCAAAGAGGAAGCCTATGCATCCTTATCCTCAGAAGTCGGTTGATTTTCTTAAAGGAACATCAGTTTTAAATCGAACTGAAAGGTCTTTATCTCCTGAGGAAGGAACAAAATCTCCCACTTCAGTTTTATCTAGTCTTGGTTCAGAATCACTGGGCTCTCCAGCTTCAGATCAGCATAAAAGCTCTCCTTCATCAACTTTATGTACTACTGATAGCACTCTGGCAGTTTATCTCCTGAAAAGGAGAATGATTACACGACATCAAAACTCTTCTGCAGAAGAAGGGAAAGGATCTTTGCCCGTCTTGGAGAATGTTTTGTGCACGGTATACTGATAATATCCGTTCGAGATTCTTTGTATATAAAATGATACGAAATGTTATTGTTGCTAAGATTCTGTCTGGTTCTTTTGTTTATCTGGACATACAGAATTTCAAGTCAGGTGCCAAGGACAATGTATAAGATAAAAGGTATAAGCATATATGCGGGTTTGAAATCTTAGCATTGTCATTCAAGTTGAGCACAAAACTGTAATTGATCATTTTCCATGTAGTCTTATATGTTTAAAGAGTTTTTTTTTTTTGCTTTGTTGCAAATACTTGTAACTCTATTGTAGACTAATATTTTTGGTCAAATCAAACTCTGTTGCATAAAAAAACAAAAAACAAAAAACAAAACGGTTCTTAAATTTGTCATGTCTCTTGTTTCCTCCACTTTCCAATCATTCCTGTCTCATAGGACAAGGTACTCATGGAGAACTTTATTTTGAAATCTATGCAAGGTATCACCAACGAAAATAAATCTATTCCATTTATGGTTATGTACCTTGTATGCAAACTCAATTAGTAAACATGATATGAAAAAGGGGAGCTAAGCCACACAAATCCCAAGAAAAACCAACCAACTCCCATCATTTTCTCCCTTTTTCCTATACATTTTCGGCAGTCCTTATTTTATCCTTCTCAAAACCAATTAAAGCTCTATTTTGACCGATATACATACAAAAATGGTCACTATTCATCATCTTCAAATTTGAGAAAAAATATACAGCAACCCAAAACTTTCTTTTCCCTCTCCCATTTCCATTTTCAGCTACTTTTAATTATTAATGATGAAGGCCACTAATTTAGGCATCGGAGAGGAAACACTGTCACTTTGTCTGTGCCCCTCTAACTGATTACTCTCTCTATTTTACAGATCCGGAGTGTTCAATCCATGGAGCGAGGACTAACACCAAAAATCGCCACAACAAATAGAATAGCAATTTTACAAAACTGACAGAGTAAATTAAAAATATATTTTTTTTGAAATAAAGTGATTTGTAGTGTTCTATGATGTCTAATTGGTTTTTTGACTCTTCAAATAAGAACCTGTTGTATGCACAGACAAAGAAAATGGGTAACTTTTAGTGACAGATCACCCAATTTTTGCAATAATTTTACTATTTCTTTAACTTTAGATGGGGGTTCACTTAAGCAATAACCACATCTAACTTTCTTACTTATATATCACACCTTCGATGTGGTAAGAAAAATATTTATGGGTTAATACATTCAATTTATTTATTTATTTTTTTTGTGTGTTTCTAGAAAATAACAATCTGCAAATATAGAGCTGTCCAAAATATCCAAAAAAAAAAAATCCGGTACAAAAAAATCTCAGAAATACCAAAATATATAATTCCAAGATAGAGTCTAGTAATCAAATGAGACAAGAAAAAACTAGTCGGTTAAGGTCGACTAGAACAAATCTGAAGGTGACTAGAGAGTACGGTGACTGGACGGACCTAGCCTGACAAAAAAGAAATCGAAATTGAAGATTAATAGCGGACCGTAGACCTCGATGGATGACGGATGAACAGCAGACTTTGATGATCAAAAAGATCGTTTCGCATGGAGAAAAGGAAAAAATAATATTATGATGAAGTATTTTCACCAAGCTATGACACCATGACAAATATTTGCTTTGAATGACTTATTGCTTTTTGTTGTATTTCTCATTCAATATATAGACGAATTTACATAATTTTGGGCTGACTTATAGCCTAATTTATCTTCTACTAAAAGCTATATATTGGAAATATAATATATACACAGTCAAATAGCCGTAGAAACTATTTACGGTAACATTTCCATCTATTAATGGATGAGCAGGAAAAAAGAAAAATGACTTCTCTTGATGTTGACAGTCTACGGGACTTTGTCAACGCACATCAACAATTAACTTTTCCCTTATGCAGGTAGACTTGGTATATATGTATTTGGATGATCTGAAGAAGAAGATGATAGAGCAGTACACTTGTTTGTGATAAGATCATGGGGACTGGAAGAAGAAGAACCTCTTCACCACTCATAGGCCTAAGCGTTGTCTTTCTTGTTTTGATGGTGTTTCATCAAACTAGCTCTGCAGAGCATAATCACGATGATGATGGTGATGCTGATTATCATCCCTGCCCCCCATCTTCATGTGGAAAAATAGCCAATATAAGCTCCCCTTTTCGTCTTCGAACCGATCCACAACACTGCGGGGATCTAAGGTACAATCTATTTTGTGAAAACAACAATCATTCCACTGTCTTATATTTGTATTCAAAAAAATACTACGTGGAGGCAATCAATTACAGTAACTACACAATCCGACTGGTGGATTTCAATATTGTTGGCAATAATAATAATGGTAATTGCTCCTCCATCCCTCGTTACTCTTTGTCCTATTATAACTTCAGTTACAAAGATCCATATGAAACTTGGATATGGAGAAGAAATAGAAAAACTGGGTATTATAAGAGAAAAAATAGGTCTTATCTTAAGCATGTTTCAGAGGTTATAACTTTCTTGAAGTGTGAAATTCCGGTGGAGTCTCCTCTTTATGTACCAACTACTCCTCCATGCACGAATGCAAGTAGCAGTGCTACTCCTCTGTCCAAAGAGGAACATGGTTATGTGAAGGTTGGAAAAACAAATGCATCGGAGTTGAAGGACTCTTGCCGTATAGAGCAGATGGCTATGATCACATCTTGGCAGCAGGAAAGTTTGGGAAAACAGAACCAACATTTCCTACACAGACATTCACAATCAACTTGCATATGGCTTTGAGCTTTCTTGGTTGCCAAGTTTTGCTCACGGCGACGGATTTTGCTACGTCCATGACTCCAACAACATGGTCCAGTGTGGTAAGGATGAGTAGAAACATAATTTTTTTAATTAATTTTTAATTTTGTTTTATGGAATATTTATATATTTTTCCCTCCAAGATGTATAATGGTGAATGGTGTGAGCTGACAATATTTCTGTTTCTTTGCAGATAGGACTCACAATTTTTCTATTAAGGACAACTGTGAGGATCCTCTCTCAACATACCATAAATATATATATATATATATATATATATACTCCTACAAACAGTTTCAAGATAGTACTGCTTAGTATTTTTATATATTTTATTGCTTTTAAATTAAAACAAATTGCACTGGCACTACTGCTTTCTAAATATGAAAAATCAGATTCATGAGAGTTTTTTATTTGTGAGAATTCTCTTATTCCTATCGGACATTTAAAACTGCATGCACAAAAAGTAATTGATTCATGTTCAGTTTCGTCTTTTTTTTTATTTTTTTTATTTTTTGGGGCATCTAAGTTATTCACCTCTCTCACTAGGTTCTTTTTTGTTCTTGCAGTATTTGCTTTCCTCTACTACGGACTCACCCTTTGCTTTGGTAAATCATTGACTAAACTACCCTTTTTTCAAACATTAGCTTTATAAGAATTTATAGTCTTGTCAACTCAAAGTTTATTCACTACAGAAAGATAAAGTGACCAACCAAAACCCACCACAAAGAAATAACTACATCCAATTAATGAGGAATAATTAATCTACAAAATGAAGATTAACAAATCCTACAATCCCTTAATATTACATATCTTATTTTATGAGAAAGATAAAATGTATCCATCCACCACAGTGTATTTACCTCCAATCATATATTATGATAAATCCATTAATTAATATTAATTTGTGAAAGCCACACGAGATTTATCTTCAGCTCCAATATTAGCAGCATTTGAAGAACACCAAGCATCATCTGTAATGAACTGCATCCATGAATCATCTTTATCTTCTTCTTCCACACATGAAGAAGATGCCATTTGAACCTGATCCGGAGACATTGTTTCACACTCATTGATTACCACTCCTTGTGCAGTACTGCTGCTTTCCATGAATGATATATTACATTGTCCTTGTTCTTCAATCTCTGAGCAGATTCCATTTCTCTTGAACACTCTGCACAATCCATGAAAATTTTCTTTTTCATAGTCCTGTCATGTGAAGTTACTTTATTTTCATGCAGAACATGTAGGAACCAAAACTGCAGTTCAGATTCCAAGTCATGCTCAAAAGTTCTTTTCTAAGGTCGAATGCTTTGTGTTAGAAACTAATTCCTCTTTTACTTGCATTTGAAGTTGATTCATTGAGATTTTCATGGAATTAAAACTTAATTTTGGTGGCTGGGTTGTTGTCTATGTAGTAAGCGATACTCATGTGGTTTATCTTCATGATTTTAGGTAGTTCGAGGGTCATCTGGAAGTAGTGAAGACTCCATGAAAACAATTGAGATTCCTCCACCAAGGCCAAAGAGGAAGCCTATGCATCCTTATCCTCAGAAGTCGGTTGATTTTTGACGTAGGAAGTCAGTAAACAAAGGAACGACGCCTGAGCAAGACAAATTGTAAAGTTTGTTTTTAACAATCGGCAATGCAAAATGCTCCGTTTCTCATTGATTTCACCAAAAGCTCCTCGAGCTTTACAAAAATGGAAAATACTGAAAATTGCAAAAACTGACGACTGCGAGCTGGCTCGCATTGCTTTTGTGATACAGCCGACAACCAGACACGATCCTAACTAACTCTCGCCAAGTGGAAAGCTGTGGAGGTACGAGAATCAACCCAATGATGACCGTATCCTCGTCGCCACGTTGCTGAGTTTACAGACATAGAACGACATCGTTCTTAAACAAAAGAAACTAAAACTTAAAACACTTAACTAAACGCTGCCGTTTGCAAAGCAAAAGAAACGGCCAATAGGATTTAAACTTCAGTAACGGTAACTAAGTCTTCTTCTCCATCATTCCTTCCCACCCGTTGAGAGCTCGACCTCGAGCGAGGACGATAGTGTTGGAGCATCATCGGGGGATAAAAAGTAAACAGGTCCGACACGTTGAAGGTTGGTGAGATGTGCAAATCCGGCGGTAGGTCGACGACATATGCATTGTCCCCGAGTTTCTTGAGAATAGGTAAGGGCCCAATTTTCCTGCTCTGTAGCTTGTGGTAAGTACCCGTCGGGAAACGTTCTTTGCGGAGGTAGACCATGACAAGATCGCCGACATTGAAGACCTTATGACGTCTATGGGTATCGGCAGAGGCTTTGTAATTCTGGTTGGACTTTTCCAGGGCTTGTGTAACTTGATGATGGATAGACGAGACCTGTTGAGCTAAAGCCTCTNCGGAATTCGAGCAATGGAAGGTTTGCATGAAAGCTTGACAAAATATGCAATGTTGCTGGATTTGTTCTATGTCTAGCATTTTTTATATGCTAAGCCAAGGAGCCAAAGTTTCCCAGACACATTGTACAAGCTAACATGTTGGTTAGTTTTTCTTGTTCTTTTGTTAGCCAAAAAAATAATCACAAAAAATAATCAATGCACAAACATATAGGCCCCACGCGTGTAGGTCCCATATGGTTGTGTCCAGAGAATTTGATACAGAAGATTTCCTCAAAAACGAGAGAGTGAGGGAAGCTTTCTCTTTTTTTCTTTTTTTCCCCCTCATTTTGTAATTTGTTATATTTTATTATAGGATATTTATGTTATTTTATTTTCCAATTAATAGATAGAAGATTCAGTTTCTTTACATCCTTATTTATTTATTTGGAAGCTGGAAGCAGTAAAATTGAGAGATAGACTTATAAAACATGAAATAGGAAGAACAATGATTTTTGTCCTTTTATAAATTCCACAAATAACGTACAAAATAAAAATAACCAC
>QANX01001801.1:67419-94673 GCA_003254975.1 Ochetophila trinervis | reverse complement strand
AAAGAGATTGTTTAATTTTTTATATAATTCTCCCTAGCTATCTAGATGCTGTCCTTTCCATATCACTCATTTTTTACCACATATCTTTTAAAAAATGAAAAATAAGAAGAAAGGGAAATGGTACATACTCTAAAGGATTAAAAATTCGAAAAGTTACAAAAAGAAGACAAGATATTAAATATCATGATCATTTTGAGGTTTCCTAATTATTCAAAACATTATCCGAATGGTTAGTTATAGCATTATGTTTAAAAATATTATTCTCTTAATTTAATACACAAAATTTACCAAGACATGAACTGCTTTTGAGATAAATATACATATAAACTTTTTTCATTAATTTTTGTTCCAAACAGCCTATATAAGTTTGAACTTACAAAACAAAATAGTACTAGATCGTACTTTAATATATTAACATGAATCAGATCGGTGAAGAATAGGAAGGCAATCAGCCTAACAAGTTTTATATGCATGTATACATGTGTGTGTGTATCATTCATGAATCAGGTTGATCCATCAATGAAGAAGAAGGTCGTTTCAATGCAAAATTCACTTGCACTTTCAAGTAAAGGAAAATTTTCCTCCATACATATCTGCTATGCAGCTACAAACTTACTAAATGTACAAGAGAAAGAAAAGAAAAAGAAAATAGATAGAGAAAAGCAAAATCTATATTGCTTGGAGGATAGCCCCAGATTAAGGACGAGAAAGAGAAATCAAGGGAAAGGGATTCTGGAGAATGAATAAAAAAGTTCGATGTGTATGTATATACATATATACAGAGTGAATGTATTAATGTATTACCAGAAAAGCTATTGTCTCTGACATTGATTGCTCGTGAAGAAGAGAAGCATTTTGAGCAAACGAAAGAGATCTTCATAACTTCTTGGAATTTCTGTATAGTGGTCTGTGGCTTCAAACAGTCTTTGATAGATAGAACTCCCTTAGGCCAGAAATTTATTTGTTTCAGCTCTGTGGAAGTTATATTGGAATAGTGAATAATATTTTCCAAAATAATTAAAATCTTGAGCTGAAAATTCTGCTTATTTGTGAGAGGAACACAGCAATTCTATATAGGATGATGAATAGATGATGAAGAATATAAGCTGATAATTATATAATTGCTTTTATATAGCAATCATTTGGCCAAGAATGGAGGCAGCAACTAATGGAGTTGATGAAGATTTTAAATAATGACTAAAGAATTATAATAATGTATAAATATTAATTGTCTTAAAATTGGATGGTCGAAGATATTTTACTAATTTTCTTGCATGTTGCTATTATTGGATTATATACTTATTCTATGGTCTAAATTAAGGTTTTGAGGCGGCTGTTTAATATAGTAACTTTTACTTTGAAATCTTTTAAGCCCTTCAATTTCTTCCTTTTCCTACAAATTAAAAACAAAACAAAGAAAAACCTTTTGACTTTTTGTTCTCTTTGTTTTGCTCTCTTGTTTTGTTGGTTTTTTTTTTTTTGGCTGAGGTAACAGTCTTTTGACTTATTGATCGATAAAGACTAATTTGGTTATAAACACTTCATAACATATATATAGAGAGATGAATGGCAGTCCCACTCTCAGGGTCGACCCATGTGTTTTCAAATATGTTTTCCATTTTTTTAAAAAAACAGAAAATTGTTCTATAAAATGCATAGCGATTAGGCCATAAGTTTTTTAAAACAATTTTCAAAACCAAACACAACAAAAATGTTGTTTCGAGTTGTTCATTTTTCTTTTTGTCAAGATTACAAATATTCTAATTTAAATGGGGGAATGTGCACTTGAATCCATAACCGTGTGCATGTGAAGGGCATATGACTAAACCAGCCTCGTTTATCATTATTAAAACACATTTGATCGATGGATATTATAAATAATAACTTTAATTTAGTGTGGGAAATATATGTTAATTTCTATTTAATTGTACCGTTGGACATGTTTAGAAAATTATGCCAAACATAGTTACTTGTTGCAATAACAATCAATATATACCCCGTTGATCAGTCATGTAGTTTAGTGATCAGCATTATTCAATTTTTAAAAATCAAAGCGGTTTATTAAAATTAATTCCATTCATATTTAGTTTCTGGAAGTTTAAAGAGCTATTTTTTAAAAGGAATTATATGTTAACACGTAATTTTTGGGAATATAAATTCAATATGGATAATGCTTTAATAAGTCCAAATTATAACTTTTGTTACGACTATTTTTTTATGCATATATAGATTGGGAAATTTTGTTATGACTAATCAACTATTCTTTAAAAATTCCTTGAATATTTTCCAAATTAAAATTTTCGTTTTCTTAGTGTCAGCACAGCAACACCACAACATACACAAATTATAGATCTACAATTTTGCACAAACCTTCAAAAGACCGCAATATTGGTCCATTCACCAAATACTCCAATTAAAATATTAAAACAAGAAAACAGAAATAAAGGCAAAACTTAAGGCATGGTCAAGGTCGCATGGAATCCCACAGCACTGATTTCTGGCATTTAAGACTAACTCAAATTGCAAGTCAAGCTTCATCTCAAATTAAAGCTTTCCTGCCCGGCCTTATTGACCACAATTAATAGTTCTCTTATGCTGAGCGAACTTTTTATTTATTTATTTTAGTTAATTATTATTATTATTTTTAAATAAATGTATTTGAATATTTTTTAAAATTAAATTTATTTATAAAAGTCTCTACAATTAATTTATTCAATTGATACATTTTAATTTAATTAAAAATTGCATATTTTTCTAATTTATAGTTAAAATTGACAAATTCCATTAATTTAAGGTTATGCACATAGCACGTGATCTTTAAAATTGATTTTTTTATTTTTTATTATATCAAAAAATTTTAAAAACACAAAAGAAAATTTAAAATTTATTTATGGCTTTTTTTCTGTTTTTTAATATTTTTTTAATTTTTGGTACAATTAAAAATGAAAAAAACTAATTTTGAAATTAACTTGTTATGCATGTGAACTCTAAATTGACAGAATTCATCAATTTTAACTAAATTGGACAAAAGTGCAACTTTTTTCAAATTATAGAGTATCAATTGTACAAATTAGTTGTACAGAACTCTATATGTACAAATTCAATTTTAGAAGGTACCAAAGTGCATTTCGACCTTATTTTTAATACTATGCTAGAAGAACTTGCTATCATAGAAAAAAATGTGTATAATTTCTCTTATATTTTTCTGTTTCCTATCTATTGGGTTTAATTGAGGAGAGATAAATTTCATACAATGGTAATATCACATTATCTTTTATCAATTTTATTAATTACATACCACCACGTAAAAATAACTATAATTTTATTTGGGCAAAAGTGAACCTTATAGCAACCTCGATGACCATAAATGAATCATTAATTTGAACTTTTGGAACGATTCAAAAGCTAAAAATAAGAAGTAATGATGATAAACTATAAGGATGACTTGTAGATGTATGTGTGTGTCTATATACACACACATGCTACTTCTACAACAATGATATCTTCATTTTGTTAAAACAATAATTGTCACTAAAAATATATTTTTAGTGACAAATATAAATATTGTTACTAAAAATAAATTATCAGTAATGAAATTTCAGATTTGTCACGAATATCATATTATTAGTGATAATTTTTATTTTAATAAAATAAATATATATTTATTTTAGAATTTTCCTACATAAATATGTATAATATATATGAGTCATGCTCATATTTGATCAACCTGATAGTTTTAGAATCATGTCTTAGCCCTTGGATTACTTTAAAAGCTAGAATTTAAAATCAGTTAATCCTACAATATAGATTTAATGACATAGTAAAACCCTATCTAGGAAAAGTGAACCATGTACCTGATAAACTATAAATGCAATTTCAAATATCAGTTCTTGAAACAATCCAATGGTTGATGACATCAATTTCATTAATCACATACCACGTAAACTCAATAACTATAATTTTATTTGGACAAAGTGAATCATGTAGCGATGACCATAAATAAATCTTTAATCTCACCTTTTGGAGCGATTCAAAAGCTAAAAAAGGAAGTAATGAAGATAAACTAGCAGGTCGACCTGATAAGAACTTGATTTGTATGTATATGCATGTGTGTGTACATATATATATATATATATACTTCTACAATAATGATATCCTAAAAATATTAATTGTCATTAAAAATATATTTTTAATAATAAATATAAACATACCGGTACCAAATATAAACTATCAGTAATAAAATTTTAGATTTGTCATAGATAACATATTATAAGTGACAATCTTTATTTTAATAAAATGAAGATATATTTATTTTAGAATGTTCCTATATATATATATATATATATATATATCTATAAAACATGTATGAGTCATGCTCATATTTGGTCAACCTGATAGTTTAAAATCAAGTCTTCCTTTATTAGCCCTTGGATCTCAGCAAAACCTAGGATTTAAAATCAATTAATGGTACAATCACTACAAGAAAAAACCCTTCCTACAACGCACATAAAATGTTGTCTGAAGACTTTAGACAACGGTTTGAAATCGTCGTCTAGATCATCGTGGTGGAAAGTCTTAAGCATCCACAACGCACAAAAACCGTCGTCATTAACATCAACTACGACATTCATTGACCGTCACCTATATAGACATACACATATCAACTCCATGTGCCTGTTCACACATAAGACGACGGGCAAAATTCGTTGTCTTAAAATCTGATGTGGCATCAACCACGTCGCACATTGTGCGTCATTTAATGACTAAATCGATGTCTGATGGCATCAAGGATGACGCAGATGCCTATTTTTTTTCTGTGATCAACAACGTGCATCGTCTAATCCATGTGATGCATCAACGACGACGCACAATGATGCCTAATTTATTTAATTTTTTTTCCAATTTTTTTGGGGTTTTTCTGAATTATATTTTTAGGTTTCAAATGTATATATATATATATATATTTTCTGAACAATTTAAAATAAATTATAATAGATGAATTAGATAAAAATTAAAAAATTAAAAATTAAAAAAATTAAATGTAACATATATTAAATAAAATAGTACAATAATAACATTTAATTTACATAATATTTAATCGACACTATATAAAAATTTATCTGGATTAGAAATTTCGTTGATTAAATACGTAGCCCATTCATCTCTGAATTCATCTAGATAATCTTGTACCCAAATAGCATTATGGAACTATTTAAGAAAAACATAATGTTTTAGATGTTAAATATATTTAACACAAGATATTATAATTAGAAACAAAAATATGACAAATAATAGTTCATTAAGCTTACCAAGTTATGAAAAGATTTTGGTGAGGAAAAATCTCCGCTCAAATTTAAAATTTCTCTCATCATAATGCATACATAATATGCACATTCAGCCCCACCCGGTTGCAAAGGAGTATACAATTGAATTTGAACAAAAAAGTTAAATACATAAGAATTAAATTATTAAATTAAAAATACAATTGTAAAATGTAGTGTTTTGGAATTTATTACCTTTGTGAGTGGCCAAACCAAATTGCTCTTCTTGGATCTTCTAGTCTTCGGTCCATTCCACATTGCAAAAGCTCTTTTCCATACAACATAAATGAAAATAGTTAAAAACTTTTCATATAATTAATAAATGTAAAAAAAAAAATTAAATTAAATTACCTATTAATCATTTGTTTAAAATCCGCATGGACACCCGATTTAATAGTGTAAAAAAACCAAGCAAATCCCTCAAATGGATTGACAACGCCGAGCATCCAGTGACCACTAATAACAAAATAAACATTTATATAACATTTATTGCATAAAAAATGAATTAGTAAACAGATAAAACATTACTAATATTATAGCACCAACTAATTTACTGTATTTAAAATACTTACGGGTGGTAATATGGAATCAACCATATTTTATGGTCAGTGCCAGTGCTTTTCATCTATTGAAGATTTTTGTCGCCCTACTTTCTATATTTCCTTTCTCCTCCATAGCAGATGTCTACGGATCAATGAATCCATAGTAGATAAATTTTTCACTTCTTTTCATTTGTTCATATAACAGCCTGAAATAAAAATTTAGAATGACAAACATAGATATATAAAATAGAAAAATATAATAACATTTAAATTGGAAAGAAAATAAATTAAAAAATAATATAATAACCTCATGTATACTAGGATGCAATCAACGGTAAGCATGTCCATTTGACAAAATACATCTATGTCGTCTCTGCACGACTGCAGATAATTCATTACCGACCATGCCACTTCCCAACCTTATTTCAAGACCAAAGTCTTGGTCTTGGATACCAGAAAGTATCATAGTCAAGAGCCAAACTTTTGGAGGCAAGCCAACATATATATCTTCTCCCCCACTCCTTTGTTGTAATGCAGATGATTGTGACTAGTGTGAGTGGGGTGTGCTGTTTGAGTCAGACTCGATAACTGACTTGCCTTTAGCAACTATTCACTTAGTTTGTACCTACAAGCATTGTTAACAAATTAATCTCATTTTGCAATATTTAAAATCATGAGAAATAACCAAATAAAATTTACATCAATAATCATCTCGTCTCCTAGTAAAATGACCAAAGATTTTGGCCACGCACAAAACGAACCGAGAGCTTCTCCTACTGAAACTATGGAGAAAAAAGGGATTGGTAGCTGTACTAAATGATCAATCACCATTTGCACATTAACACGTACATTATCATAGCATAACTGCACTCCGTGGCATAAAGCTTGAGGATCGGTTGTAAGAAACATCCATCCTTTTGCTACTATAATATCAAGTGTGCCCACAACAAGTATGCAATCTACACCCTAAACCATATAAGAAAAAAAATACTAGTGTTAGAAACATATAAATTTATATGACTTAATAAAATAAAAACATATAAGTTATATAAATTATAAACATATAAACATATAAGTTATATAAGTTATAAACATATAATTTATATAAATTTATATGACTTAATAAATTTATATAACTTATAAACATATAAACATATAAGTTATATACCATTGGATCTGTCATAGGTGGGGGTGCAGTAGGAGATGGTGCGATAGGCATCTCATATGCTGGTGCGTGAGCTGGTGAAGGTGTTCTTATATGCACCTCTACATCACGAAAACTGGCCCAAATGTTGTTCACAAACTGATCAGACATCATTGCTGGAAATGGATTGGCTCTAAAGTTTGGCCTCGTGCCTGCCATATGTGAACTAAGCATGTTCAAGTTATCTTTCAACTCCATAACAGTCTGAGTCAATGTAGACATCTGCTTATCTTTTTGGGTCATCTGTTGTTCTTTTGTAGGTAATTCTTTTTTCAGCTTGATTATTTCTTCTTTGCTGGCATGATCTTGTGCCTTATGCTCTGAACTTAACCTCGGAATGTACCAATATTCAGTCGGAGTCACATTATGACCTGCTGCCCTAACTCGACATCCGTGCTCTGCATTCCCCAATGCCACTGTCATTATATCATTGGGTGCGCCCAATGATGCATCAATCTCTCCTCAAGCATGCTGGTCTAACAACTCATCCTGCAATTATTAATGTTTTATCAGCACAATTAATCAGTGACAGGACCCGACCCACTTGGATCCTGACTGCATGACTTAATATTTCCATTAAGCCAATAAGCAGTTTTTATTCCTCCCAAGCCCTTAATAAATAAAATTCAACAAAAGGGAAACTCTATACTACCAGAAATTTTATTAAAAATTTCGGCAGCATCTTGTCTGTTTTAACAACATCCCCAAATACAAATAGTTACAATTCTTGCAAAGAAAACATTCATATACAAATTCCATCTACCAGCATACATATCCCAGTCAAACCAATGCAAAATTTTTATAATTCGTAACTGAACTCAGTATGAAGACTGAGTTGCCTACATACCCTTTTGCTAGGGATCAAGCTACCTGTAGTTCTTTAAAACATATTTACGCCAAATATGCTACTGCCCATCACATCAATAAACTCAGCACACGTTCCTCACTTAACATATCATAAACACTTTTAATTCCCTCAATGCTTTTCAAATACATTTAACAAATAATAATATACATAGCTTGGCGGCATAATTCTTCGCCCAAGCTAATAATACTCTTGCTTGGCGGCATAACTCCTCGCCCAAGCAGTTCTCATCCATATCCATATATTATGCATTTACTCTAGAGAAAAATAACATAATATATAATTATCACACATTATTCATTAACAATTCTAACTTCATATAATAGAATAAACAGTCATCACGATCCTTTGCTCCAAGGCATCGTGGCATAAATATAACCATCATCACGATCCAGGTATCGAGGCCAAATATAGGTAACCATCATCACGACCCTTTTCTCAAGGCATCGTGGCGGAAATAGGGTTCAATCATCATGATCCTTGGTCTCTAGGAATCGTGACATTTTAAAAACTTTCGTCTGGTCAAGGGTACCCTTCTCATTATCGTTTCAACATCCCCTTCACGGCAATACCCACTCACTACTTATTCAATACGTATTCCACAATTCCCACGTCAATAACAATTAATCCATATTATTCAAAAACCATCAATCACAATTTTATTCAAAATAAATATGGAATCCCACTCTTTCTACAATATCTACATCATCAATCATAAACCCACAAATAGTATATCCAAATCAACCATATTAACCCAATATCAACAGTAACCTCAGCATACCAATCCATTCCACAGCAACACCAAAACATAATTACACACGTCCATATCACCAATCAACCACAATCATATTTTAACAGTTATTGACATCGCAGTTCAAGATCGGGTAAATTGTTATACTCATTTATAATATGCAAATTATATGTCAAAATGAAGCTTGAAAAGTGTAGGATACCACCATGGACTTACCTCGTCCAACTGCCGCCGATGGTGGTCGGAGAATGGCCGAAAAGTCACGGCCGAGCACCCTCCAATCATACTGTCCATACGAGCGAGCTTTGAGACGAACGGATGCTGGAATTAGCCTCAAGAGGTCCAAAAAAGGGGAACGAACCGGCCTCGTGATCGAAAACCGCAGGGATCCGGCGACCGGAGAAGCCACGGGTCCGCCGGTTTCTTCGTCATTTCCGGCGATTCACGGGGGTTCCACGGCCACAGCTTGGAGGGGAACGGTGGAGGGGGATGCGGGCCATCTTTTCCAGGTGGTGGATCGACCTAACCTTGTCAGAATCTGGCAAACTCAAAATGGGGCTAACTGGTTTCGACTCGATTTCCGGCGATCGAGGCTGCTCCACGGGTTGTCGCCGGCTTGGTTGAGGAGGGGAGACTGCCGGCTCCCAGTTCGGCGTAATTTCCTGCCCGATCTGGCCGGAAATCAGCCGCTGTCGGCGAAGGCACGGTGGGGTGCCGTGCTGCGAGAGGGGGTGGGGGGGGGGGCGTCGGGGAAGAAGCTGAAATTCCAAAAATTTCTGGAATTAAAATAAAACCAGGCAAGGGCAGTTTCGTAATTTCTCTACTTTAAGTCTAGCCCAGCAAAATTACCAAAATGCCCCTCACACTATTTTAACCATAACTTCTCTGTCTTAGCTCAGAATCAAGCGTGCTACTAGTCTACGAACTCGTATCGGCGAGCTCTACGCATTGGTACCAAAGTCAAAATAAAACTAAAACCACAGAAAAATTCAACCTCGGGCCCACTTACGGTCAAACTAGGCCAAATTTGAGAATTTTTAATCTATTCCTGGGACGGGGTGTTACAATCAGTACACCTACCAAATTACAAATTTCATAAGGAAAATATTTCTTACAATTTTTTCTCCAACTTGTCTATAATCTTCAGATTTGTATTTTCCTGCCTTGTCCATATGACCATTTTTCCACAACACTTCCCGTTGCACCTGCTCGCTGCTCCCAAACCTCAGTTTCTACCATTTTTACCAAATGTGTTAATTGAAACATAACACAATAATATAATAATAAAATAACATTAATATTATTATATCCTTTAGAAGATAATATTAATATACCTCTTCATACTCCAATCGAGCATATCCTTTAGAAGATAAAGTATGATTATATTTGTTTCTTATTCTCAGTTCAGACAGCTCTTTGTGAAGAATCTGCATACATATGTAAAAAAAAATTGTCATCTTAATTAATTAAAAAAATAGAATATTCAAACTGATTAAATAATTATATAGATAAATTAATTACCGCCCACTCTGGAGTCATTCGCTGTGCGACAAACTCATCCCATTCTTTTTGTGTGATGTGAGTATAGCCTTCTGGAGGAGTATCTAAGACATCTAGTTGCCCCTCTTCATTATATTGAAGAACATGATTTGTCCATAAAAAAAATCTTGAATTCCTCCATTTTTCTGAGCAATATTTCAACATCTTTTTCTTCAGAAAATCATCTTTTCTATAATATTGCTGCACATTTAAATTGAAATTTGGTAAGATATACATAATATTTGTTGTAATTTACTATATTTACAAAATATAACTTACTCATATTATAATATACAAAATATAGTAAATTGTATTATAATATTAATTACCAGTATTGTCTCCCACAGAAGCTCTTTCAATTCTTTAAGCACACTACTCCAATTCCTATAATTGATAGGAATTATATTCCGAGTTTGAACACCCTCAAACTTGGATAGATATGCTCCAGCTTGATTAACTCCTACTCCAAACTCATTGTAAACTACTAGATCATCTTTGCAATCTTTTTTTTTGTTTCCGTATTCTACTTAACACTGACGGTCCTCTATTTTATTTTGGCTTCTTTCCGGGGCTGGTTGCATCATCATGGCCATCGGGGTCATTATGTGATGGTCCTGTAGAATCCATCAATCTGCGTAGGAATATTATGTAATTAAAATACGGTACAACAAAAATCAAAATATAATTTAAATCGATTTTATTAATACACAATATCATCAAAATATAAGGTAAAACAAAAATCAAAATACAATGTTTTTTTGGGTAATACTAACTTAAATAGATACATCAATCACTATATAATAGATTTTATTACAATTTAACTTAAATATACTTTATTAATCACAATTTAACTTAAATAGATGTTATTAATCACAATTTATTAATCACAAAATATACTTTATTAATCACAAATTAACTTAAATATACTTTAGTAATCACAATACTAAATATATTTTAAAACTATTAAATATACAATACAAATCATTATTTGTCCTATTTTTTATCCATGTTCCTCTACAATCAACACGGACACAAACTTCTTCATAATCTTCATCAACTTCAATATGATCATTTGGCAAACTCGAAGTAAATGGAGAGTGAACCATAGCATCATCTAGAAATGAACCATAATTGTCCTTGTAGTGAGGGGGACTTAAAATGATGGACCACTGTGATTTGCTAGGATCATCAACATAAAAAACTTGTCTTGCTTGTGAAGCCAAAATAAAGGGTTCAGATTTGTGGCCAAGTTTTTGTAGGTTGACACATGTGAAGCCCAATTCATCAACTGTTACACCATATTTGTTGTCTACCCAATCACATTTGAACACTGGAATTTGGAACTTGATGTAATTAACATCCTAGATTTCAACCAAAGTACCATAGAATGCAAAATCACGAGTAACTGGAATATCATCCTTCACACTTGTATACTCCAGTGTCTTTGCAACTAAACTTACTCCACTATTTTGGGTAACACGCCACATTGTTAACAAAGTGAGTATTGTACCCTTAATAAAATAATTATAGTAACACTGTAACTTACTACAAGTAAGATTGCACTTCGGCTGTATTCGAAAATATATAAAAATGAACTTGCTCCCAAAGTTCTCGATCAATTTTCATGCTCTTCCCACCCTTTAAGGGATCACCAGCATCTCCATCCATACTTTGTTGTTCATACCGACCGGGCGGGTTCCCTATTGATATCAAGTCTTTTTGATACTCGCTGCAAAACTCTATGGCTTTTTCAGCAATGTAGTTATCAACAATGTAACCTTCTGGTCGATTGTGATTTCTGACAAATCCCTTTAACACTTTCATGTATATCTCAAATGGATACATCCATCGGAAGTAAATCAGTCCACACAATCTAACTTCTCGTACTAAATGTATAGTCAGATGGATCATTATATCAAAAAAAGATAGATGAAATATTTTTTCCAACAGACACAATGTTCTTACAATCTCAGTTTGGATAATGTCCAAATTCACAACTTCTATATCTTTTTTGCAAATAGAATTGAAGTAGAAACAAAAATCTCGTAATTGCATATCTTACATCCTTAGGAAGAAGTGATCTGATCACATCGTGCGATTTCATACCATTCAATCTTAAATCTTTTATCGAAACAATATTTCTAAAATTCGATGAATAACCATCCGGAACTTTTAAATCAACCAAACACTAGCAAAATTTCATTTTCTCTTCCTTAGACAAAGTATTGCAAGTAGGTGGAAAATAAGTCATTGTCTCTTCCACCATACATGCTAAATCTTTTCTCAAACCCAATTCTACCAAATCCATTCGAGCATTAAGTCCATCCTTTGTATTCTCAGAAATGTTAAGTAAAGTTCCAACGATACTCTCACATACATTTTTTCTCAATGTGCATGACATCTAGATTATGTCTTACATATAATGATTTCCAATATTCAAGCTCAAAAAATATGAATTTCTTTTTTCAAGCACATCTATCAGCAGTGGATTGTTTACGTTTATTCCCACTTCCAAACCTCATATCATTAAGTTTCTTAAGGATCTGCTCTCCTGTCATGGGTAAAGCAGTTGCAAGAAACTCTTGCAAACAGTTAAAAGCCTTCTTTTACTTTCGAAATGGATGATGACTACAAAGGAATCTTCTATGTCCACAATAACTAATTTTCATCCCATGTTTCATACTTTGGGAACAAGTGTCTTCATTACAAATTGGACAAGCGAAATAACCCTTGACGGCATGACTGGACAAGTTACCATATGCTGGAAAATCATTTATAGTCCACAATAATATTGCCTTCATTGTGAAGTATTGTTTCCTATGGGCATCCAAAGTGTCAACGCCATCAACCCACAACTTTTTCAGATCATCAACCAATGGCTGTAAATAAACATCAATGCATTCACCTAGTTGGTGTGGTCCAAAAATTAACATACTCAACATTATAAACTTCCGTTTCATACACATCCATGGTGGAAGATTATATGTAACTGTTAGTACTGGCCAACAACTGTATTTACTACTCATATGCTTGTACGGGTTAATTCCATCTACTGTAATTCCAAGTTGTAAGTTCCTAGATTTATTCCCAAACTCAGGCCATAATTGATCAACCAGCTTCCACGATAGAGAATCTGCAGGATGCCTCAACTTCGCAACTTCAACCTCCTTCTCATTTGCATGCCAAGTTAAATTTTTTTTCGTTTCAACACTTTGAAACATCCTTTGAAAACGGGGTATGGGTGGAAAATATCATAACACTTTTTCTGGAACCTTAACACACTTACTTCCATCGTCATTGGACTTCCATCTAGATTCTTCACACATAGGACAAGATTCAAGCTCTTCATATTATTTTCTATACAAAATACAATTTATTAGGCAACAATGTATTTTCTCATTATTCATCCCCAGTGCAGTCAGCATTTTTTTCACAACATACATAGACTCTAGGAGAACATTATCAACCGGCAACATTTCTCGCAATAATTTCAACAATTTAGAATAACTTTTGTCAGAAAATCCATATTTTGATTTCAAGTTGTACAATTTTACCAAAGTTGATAATTTGGTAAATTTTGTACAACCTGGATACAAAGGTTTTTCTACATCCTCCAACAAACTCTTAAATGTATCTGGATTATCCATAAAATTGTCACAGGCAGCATACATCATGTCAATGTTATTGCCAACAACATCTTCATCTATGCCCACATTAGCATCAACTTCAACATTCATTTTTCTAGCTTTTCTAAAATCTATGTTCTCTTCCAAAGTTTCTCTATGCATAATTCATCTACGGTAACTTGTATCAAATCCTTAAAAATACACATGTCATCTAACTTCTTCAACAGTGCGAATGTATAAATTTCCACATTCCAAACAAGGACATGGAATTTTACCATCACTATTCATACTCTTCTCACTAAATTTTATAAAATTATTCAAACCATCCTCAAATGCTTTTGTTCTCCTATCCATTGTTATCCATGATTTATCCATCTTTATATAAAAATTAATATACGACATAATATTTTTATATCTAGTAAAAATAAATATAGACTATTACAAATTATGTCTTATTAAATAATTAAATTATGTTATATATTTTAAAAATTCATAGACGAGTCTTGGATGGTTATTCACGACGCACGTTGTGCGTCGTCTTTTTAAAAACACTAATTTGATAGAAATTAAATAACATGCATATAAATACTAATATATATGACGGACCAATGTCTGTCGTTTTTGCATATATATATTTTAGTAATTCACATTAAATTAATAACATACATGCATGAACTACATATTATTACGACGGACCAAAGTCCGTCGTTTTTGCATATATATATGCATAAGTCCGGCGCACATTATTTATATATATATACTATACATAAGCAGGCCCGTCGTATTAATTAACATACATGCACATTGATGGACAAAAATTATAAATATGTAAATCTATATCAACTCATCTATATGCATAAATATTTCTACTTACAAATTGAGCTGTCGAAGCTCAAAACCGCAACCACCGACACCACAAATCCGCAGCTACACCCGGCTATCAACCCATGATCAAAACTTCCACCAAATCTTGAATACGCCTCTCACAATTCAAAACAGCCCCCACCCACACATAATAAATCACCACCGAAGACTATAACGTTTAAAAAACAAGAACAAACAAAAAAAAACATGTCAAAATCTTACATCAATCACCACAACAACAGCCTAAAGAATCGGAAAATCACCACCAAAATACTCTAAAAATGCATAAATTCCGAACCTAAAAAACTTAAAATCAATCATAAAAAAATCTAATGAAACTAAAATTCAAAGAATAACTTACATATAGCAAAATAACAATATTGTAGCTTTTTTTTTAGACAAATAGCAAAGAAATTGGTTTGGGTCCTAGGGGAAACAGTGCGGCGCCACCGGGGGTGTTTCAAAGCTAGAGGAAAATGAAGAAGAAGAAGGGAATAGAACCCTATTAAATCAAGCAAAACGGCGTCGTTTGAAGGCAGCTTCAGTGAAACGACGACGCACAACGTACGTCGTCTAAGAAGGCTCATCCACGACGCACAACGTGCGTCGTGTTAAGTGAACGACAACGCACAATGTGCATCATCTTATGTATCATCCACGACGCACAATGTGGTCGTGTGAAGTAAAAGGGCATCGTATTTTTCATCCTAAACGATGATGTTTTATTCTTTTTATTAAATACAACTGTTTTTGACTGTCGTTGTTTATGATCTTAGACGACGTTCTTTGACCTTCGTCTTAAGTTGCCATGGTGGTACCACGTAGATTTTACATATTTTATATTAACATATGTGATGACGGTTTATTAAAGTGCGTCGTGTTTACTTAATTTTAAGATGACGTTTTGCCAAATGTCCGTCGTCTTTGTGTAAATAATTTTTAATAAATAAACATTATCTAAATGTGTGTCATTTTTTATATTTAAGACGACGTTACCTTTCAAATGCGTCGTAAATACTAATTTGACGATCATTGTCTAATTATCCTTTTTCCTGTAGTGAATATAGATTTAATGGCATACTAAAATCCTATTTAGGGAAAGTGAACCATGTACCCGATACACTATCAAAGCATTTTCAAATATCAGTCTTTGAAACAATTCAATGGTTGATAAAGGAAACCATGAAAGTCAAATAATCAAGCCGACCTAATATGAGCCTTACTGTATATATTTATATATATAATCATTCACCTATTAGAATATCTTAATGAGTTTACCTTAAGGACCACTATCATTAGTCATTAGATTGATTCAAATGCTAAGATTTATGTTGGGCAATTATTAACATGAAAATTGTTAAGAGTCGCCAAATGTTTAACTAGGTTTTAGTTTTAAATCATTAATTGATGTGGCATCCTCAGTACTTAGCATGTCACTACATTGTCATCTTATATTGAGAACATGATCCTAACAGGTCATTACTCATATTATATAGATATAGTTTTGATGTATTGCGAATATGGTTTCCAACTTATGAACTCTTAGTGACATGGCAAATGCTAAAAATTACTAGTTGCCCAATAAAGATTTTAGAATTAAATGATTAATTAAGGTGGCACGTTCAGTATTTGCACGTCAACAAGTTTCCATCTTATGTTGGAAATATGTTCCCAGTAATTCATTACTCTCTATATATAGAGAGAGAGTTAAGCTCGTGTCAGGTTGATTGATGGTTTTATCATTATGTGTTCTTTTATTAGCAATTAGCTCTTTAGAATGGCTATTATTTAAAAATAAATTAATGATTTAAGATAGTTTTAATGATATAATAAAACTATAGTTATGGAAAATAAATCCTATAGGACCTAGTGAATCATAAATATACTTTTAAATTTCAACACTTGAAACGATCTAATGGTTGATAAAAAAAGTCGTGATGGTTTTACCATCAAGTTGACCCGACATAAATTTGGTTGTGTGTATATATATAATTTGTGGATTCACCCCTTGCAACATATTGTGGTGCACATATTGCAACTTGTTGCATAGCGTAAAATCTATAAGTTAAAAACTTGTAGATATCGTCATCATTTAAATACATAAATATATACAGTAAATATAAATATATATATATAATGTCATTCCCACATAAAAGAATTTTCATATACATAAATATATATATAGAGAGAGAAAGAGAGAGAGAGAGAAAAAAATTGATCTAATGGGCTACGAGTCCATATTATAGTACCAAATGATGATATGACATATGAGTTTTAATTTTTTCACTCATTGGGGATGAATTACTAGTGTCACCTATATATATACTATGTGGCATTTTATGTGATTACCATTAAATGGTTCACTTTCTCTTATCAGAGTTTTAGTAAATGGATCACTTTCCCTTATTAGAGGTTTAGTACTAACAAATTAAATAAATAAATGTTTCCAATTTAAATTTATCATGTAAGCTGTGGTTCCACTAGAGATGTTGACAAATAGCAAAACTCATTTTTTTTTGCAAATGAAACTTTTGTGTCACATTATTATCTAGTACAATAATATAGACAAGGTAACCCGCCAAACTATTACATATATATATATATATATATATGTGCATATACATACACATTTTATTCCTTTTCGTGCTATACATCTTAATCATAAGATGTATGGAGAATTCCATTGTATGGATATTTTTATATATGCATAATACATGCATGTATTCAGAATTATAAAACATCTAGAAAATGCCAACCCTTATTAGATTTTCCATTATTGAATGTAGAACTTAGTTAGACTGAAATATACACAGCTATTTGAAAATAGTAAAGGATGAAGTCATGCTTACATATGCATGATATAAAAATATATCATGCTCACATCGTGTTAATTTGATAGTTTTAATATTAATTTTTTTTATGAATTATTGAATCTCTTTAATAGCTAACATTTAAAATTATATTTGTGATTTATCATATTTGAACAGGATTTTAACATGTCGCTAAATCTATTTCAACTTTTAAATAATTTTTAAATTTCAATCTTTCAAGCAGTCAAATCGCTACTAAAATATTTTATTCTAAAACTATCAAATCGTATTGACTAATGTGAGCCTAACACTAATATGTATATGTGTATATATATATATGTATGTATATCATGTCTTTTTCTATTAGTCATTGGAATATATCAAAAGCTATAATTTAAAATTTTTAAAATGATCAAATAAAGGTTTAGTGACATATAAAATTATATTTTAGCAAAATGAATACGGGAAGAACCTAAATAATCATAAATGTGTTTTTAAATCCAGGCCTTCAAACTAACCACGAGATGAAAAAATAAATTATGATGGTAAAAGCATCAATGTTTGTTGATAAATATATACATATATATATATGTATGTATGTATGTATGTATGTATGAATGTATACAAAATTCAATAGTGTAGAGATCTGTTTGCAAATCATCACTACTAATCTACTATCAAAGACGAAGCCGTCAATAATAATAGATTATTAATAACGAACAGTAAATTAAAAACTTACGGATATACAGATCATAGGCAAACTATATATATATATATTAAAATCAATCTCATTTGTTCAAACTTCTTATAAATCTTCTTCTTCTTCTTTTTTTAAGTCAAAGGTGATCATAAACCATTTTAAGTCCAATTTAAGTAACTATAAGAAATTGATTATGAATCTCATATACAATCAACAACCATTTGTCCCTTCCTCGCCCTATAGCATATCCAATAAAATTGAAACCATCGGAAAAAGACTAGCGTGTGGGTAAAATAATACCCAAGTAAACAGATGAACCACTTGGAATAAAACTTAAGCACATCTCCAACTATAGATTTGGCAGATTCAGACAAAAGCTCGAAGAAAACAACGAATAATTAAATATATATAATCATATAATAAACCTAATTTTGAAAATAGAAAAAAATTAACAAACCAAAAGGCAAAACTAGAAAAACTGGAGAAATAACTCATTCAAAGCTATATATGATAGAGATATTCCAGATAACTGGTCCAGAAGAAAAGGTTATGAAATATACCCCCCAAATAAATCTAGTATTGATCTAATTAAGTTGACTTTTACAATGCTGATTATATATATAATATTATGTGAAACATGTGGTATAATAAAATTCTTGTCAACTTTTTTATATTATGGATTATGGAATTTTTAATTAAAATATTAAAATTTGATATAAAATTTTATGGATTATGCTACTGTGGGCCGACTTTGGAATAAGGCTAAGCCCAAATTTAAGACAATGAAATTGGACATTAAAATATAGTTGTTGTTTTGAAAAAAATAAAAAATTGGAAAGGGAGAAATTGATATATTCTTGCAAGCTGAGTGTCAATCCAATCTTATCAACCGAGCAAATAACGTATATGTGTAGTTGAAATTGACAAGGAATTTTCTTATTCTTATTCGTGGTTATTGTATTTGTCCTACTTTGTTTATTCTGTCGCAGGACCCTTCGAAGTTCTAATCTTCAAAGTTATTAGAACCATGAAGTTGCATGACCACATATGTCGCTTCCTTTTCTTTTCAATTTTTTATTTTTTTTGAGAATATAGTGATTTAAATTTAAAATTATTGTTCAATAATAATAAAATATTATTTATCACCAGTGAAATTTATGTGCTATGTAGCATTTTAGATAGTTATCATTAAATAATTCAATTTCTTTTATTAAAATTTTAAAATTACAAAGTAAAATAAAATAAATCATTCACAATTAAAGTTTATCACTGCAATTTTATTAATGACGTTGACTTAGCCACTGGTTTAACCACTGGTTTATATTTGTATGGACTAATATTCTTACTTTGTTTAAAATGTTACCATTTTGAATATAAACGGGCTACTAGGCTATCCTTGTATGACTATTTTTAAAATCTCATCCTTTATATAGAGAGTTTTGATATAAAGTCCATTTGGTGTCTACATTATAGAGTCTAACAAATAAATTTTATTTTATTTTATTTTTAAACAAAATAGTCTCAAATGCTATAAAATTTAAAATTTATAAAAAAGTTAAAAAACAATAACATATCCAAATGTTGTGTTTTGTATAGCAAATTTATTTTATTTTTTAGTTTTTTAAAACTCCAACAGTCCCAAATATTATGAAATCCAAAGAAAAAAAACAAAATAATCAAAATAAAAAATCCACATGTCTGGCTCCATAGTGTGAGTTCCAATTGGATTTTATAATATATATATATATATATATATATGTGTGTGTGTATTATTTTTTACCAAATGCGTTCCTTCACATTTATGTCTGTGACAATACCTGTACTCCAGAGTAATATTGTCCTTAAATGATGTATTATTATCCGTAAACAACGTAACATTACAAAATCAAAAGTAAAATTGTCTGTAAATAAAGTAATAAAATTCTTAATGAGGTAATTTTACTCCGTTTACGGAAAATATAACCTCATTATGGTCAATGTTATCTCATTAACATAACATATTATTTCAGTTTTGGACATGTTACTCCAGTTGTTAAGTAGTCGTACATCTAGAAAATGCCCTTCTTCAGAGATTGTATAACAAGTGATTGATCAATCTCTTTAGCTCCAGACTCCAGATTAGGCTTGATAAAATGCTACACGACACAATAATACGGCACGCTATGACAAAAAGATTTGCGAATATGGGTCATCGATACCAGAACGGGTTGGTATCAGTGTAACACGATAAGACACGATAATAAAAAAAGTTGACACACGTTAAACATATAACACGATAAGAAAATTATTAATTTAATTATTTTTTATAGCTAATTTTTTACATTCTTTATTTATTTTTTGTTTAGAGAGCTATGAGATTCACATATCATTACATTAGAAAGGGACACATTTATATCTATTTAAATATTGATGTCTTGTAGGAGATTTATTTTTTCTATAACTTATGGTTGATGTGTAAGAATATCTTTATAAATATGGCCTAGATACATTATAATACTAAAGATAATTCATTAATAAATAATAGGTGATAATTGTCCATGTTCTACTAATACTCTAATAATGAAGTGTTTTCTAACTATATATTCTCTTCTAGTGGTAGAGAATGATTATGTTTTCTTATTTGATAAGGGTTTTATCCTAGCTAGCATGTATATTGTATGTGGTTTTCATCAAAATCACATGTTGAAGAGTGGAATAGCTAGAAACTCTATCAAAGTATATTGAGTATTGAATCTTAATACTTGAGCAATCATGAGTGAAGAGGTTTTTATTAGCTTCCACTTATTTATTTCAATTTTTACATGTGGTATTATAGCACTTTCAATTCATATTATTTAGTATTGACATGTTTATTGGGATTGATATCATTTATTAAAGATATTAATTGTATTTTTCTTTATTGAGGATGTGTAAATATATATACATATTTTTATATTTATTTTTTCCTTTCATTTTCATTTTTTTATATTTTGGCTAACTAGTATATACACAAATTTATCTATGTGCTTTGTTTCATTTGGGACTTGTGTTTACTATTAAGGTTGAGTATATATAAAAAACCGCATTATGATTAATCACCGTCCACTCCACATTCAGATTAATTTACCGTAGAAGAAAAACAAGTTTATGGTGATCTGACCAGTTTTTCTTTGGGACAGCCAGATCTATCATCTCTTTTCCAATACTGGCGCAAAGCTTGGTCTGTTTTGGGGTTTCTCCAAATAACTGATGGAGAATATACATCAAAAGCTATGGAATCTAAATGATTCATTGCAGAGTCTAAATCTAGATTCGGCGGAGGAGATGGGAGCATCAAGTCCAACCATATACTCCTGGGAAAAGTGCTGGCAACAAGAAGTTACAGACGATTCACAATTGCTGAAATTTTTACCAAGATCTAGCAGTTGAGAAAACCAGTCAAGGTGGACATGCTGGAAGACAATATCTTTAATTTCTAGTTTGGGTGTAAGGAAGATAGAGACCACATTTACCAGCTCAGGCCTTGGTCTTTAGACGGAGCCCATTTGATCATGAAATTATGGTCGGACAACAAAATCCTCTCGGAAATTCCTTTTGACATCACAACCCTTTGGCTGCAGATACACAGATTACCCCCAGCTATCCTTCACCAAGGCACGGAAGAAAAAATTGACAGTAGAGTCGGGGTTCTCCATATGGATATAGTGACTAAGCGGTGTGTGGTAGCCCACCGGTATATTCGAGTGAAGGTTGACATATCCATGAAAAATCCAATACCCGCTGGCTTCTTTTATGAGAAAGCTGAAGATGATGAACTATGGGTTCAATTCAAATATGAACGATTACCGAATTTCTACTTCAAATGTGGGTTCTTAGACCATGTTACTGGTAGGTGTCGGTTCGAATAACTGGTAACCATTACATCAGCACATGGTATTTGGACGAAGACTTATAGGCTATGGCTGAAAGTGGAGGTGGCCAACATTATGGATTTCGTGAATTTATCGGTGGATGCAGATGATCAGAGGAGGAAATGCCATAATAGGAAAAGCCTAGCGATGGTAGTTTTCAATAAAAATAACAGGTGCTTTTCTGGTGAAAGCTACTCGGTAGAAGCAAATGAGACAGGAAAGACTAACCCCATTGAGGAAATTCAAAATGCCTGTAACATGTGCAATGAACTGGACACCTTGAATATGACATTAAAAAGGCAAGTCTCAGGGGGATTGGAAGGAGTCAACGTTGTCATCTTGCACTAGATCACATTGTCAAATAATGATTCGCAGTTGTTAGCTAAATGGGCCATGGAAGCCTTGCATAAGGTCACTTTATTTAACGCTCAAAAGAGGGAGGAATTGTCAAGGACCCAACACAATTGGTTAGCTGAGGTGGGTCTAGGCCCATCTTATAAAACTCGGGCCCACGACGAAAGGAGGCCCTTAACTAGCAAAAGTTCGGGGTCGGTAAAGCAAATAGTGGGCCATTATGGAGTCAGCCCACGAAAAAAGGCATGCTTTGAAGAGTTAGTACCGGATCTAAAAGCTGAAATTCAAACCGAAGGGATCGAAAGTTTGTCTGACTCTTTTCTAAGCCTGGCTACCCTCGGTGAAAGAGAAATCCATCTTTTGGGACAAAGCGAGATGTTGTCCCTTGAAAAGGGCTTTCTTGTGGGTCAGTCAGATGCCAACGAAGCAAGCTTTAGAAGATGTCGCCGGTGGTGGAAGAAAGAAGCTAGGCATCAACCGGATGGAGATGGGAAGAAGATATCAATTGCCTTCTTGGTTATGCAAGGACAATCTTCCAGAGGAGCTTCACGAGGGCAATCCTCCAAATCTCATCGAGATTTTCTTTTGGCCGAAGAGGCTGGCCGAATCATGCCACCTTCACGCCATTAAGAATCATGTTGTGGAACTGCAAGGGAGCAGAAAGTGTGGAAACAATAAACGCCCTCAAAGCCCTGGTTATAAAACATGACCCTCACTGTGACTTCCTCATTGAGACGAAAAGTAATGAACAAAAAATGCAAAGATTGGCCATGAGATTAGCATTTCGGCTCTGTATTGTGGTGGAGGCTAGAGGTTTAGCTGGGGGGATTACTGCTCATGTGGAAAGAAGAGCTAGAAATACATTGTTTATGGAAAAATGACAGAATGATTTGTTGTTCGGTCAATGAGGCTCTAGGAGATAAGAAATGGAAAATGTTGGGTTGCTATGGAATTCCATATCGAAGGGAAAACGAGTACTTCTGGAACATTATGGAAAACGTGGTTGCAAATTAGGAAGAGCCTTGGCTATTATTGGGGGACTTCAATGAATTGCTTAACCCCGGGGAAAGTTTGGGGGTAAATCGTTGTTTCATAGGCGATTCTTCTTGAATGAGTTTGTCCAACATGTGGGTGCTTTTGATCTTGGTTATGTGGGAAAATGCTTCACTTGGGAAAACATATAAACTGGGAGTGCGTACATCAAAGAAAGATTGGACATATTTTTGGCCAATAGGGATTGGTTAAATCTATTTTGTGATGCTAAGGTGCATCATCTGGTAGCTGAAGTGTCAGACCATATCCCAATTATGCTTACCACTGCAGGGAGTAATCTGGTGCTTGGACAGTGGCTTTTCCAGTTTCATGAGGCTTGGACTATGGACGATCAAAGCTTGGGTTTTTGAGAGGCAAAATGAAAGCCCATAGAGTTCGATGAAAGGCTCAATCATACTGCAAGGGCTCTTCGGGAATGGAACCGATCAGCTTTTGGTTTCACTCATGATCGTATCAAGATTCTAGAGAAAGTGCTTAGGGAGCTTCGAATGGATAGCAATGGGCACATGGAGCAAATTTTTTGGATAGAGGAAAACTCAAAATTCAGAGAAACATTTATGAAAACATTGCTAGACAAAAATCAAGGGAACTATGGCTGACAAAAGGAGATGGCAACACAAAATTTTTCCACTTCAGTACTATAAACCGTCGGCGGAGAAAATGAATACATTCAATTTTTGATGGGGGCAAATGGCTGTGGGAACCGGAGGAGGTTGCTAAATATTTTTTGGACAATTTTGCAGATATCTATCCTACTGAGAGCCCTACCATTCTAGAGGATCTTGGAAATTTGGGATTTGATCCCCTATTGACGAAGGAAAATGACAACCTGCTGAAAGTTCCTTATAAACAAGAAATTAAAGATTGCATACAAGAGCTTCACCCTCTAAAAGCGCCAAACCCAAACGGATTTCTTGGAATTTTTTACCGGCACTATTAGGAGATAGTGAGAACTCAAGTGGTCAGCTATATGCAGGAGAGTTTTAGGATTGGGCAAATAACAAAAGGGATGAATAAATCCTTTATCGTTCTTATCCCAAAAATGAAACAAGCAACTGAATTCAGCCACTTCAGACCAATTAGTTTGTGTAACTTCATGTACAAGATCATCTCTAAAATTCTTACTCTTAGGTTAAATGAGTTGATGCCAAGGATGATATCCCCAAACTAAGGAGCTTTTGTGGAAGGAAGATGGATAGAGGATAATACGGTCCTTGCTCATGAACTTGTTCATAAAGTTAGAAAGTTCAAAGGAACTAATGGATTGATGATTGCGAAAATTAATCTAAAGAAAGCTTTCGACCGGCTGGAATGGGTTTTTGTGGACAAAGTGCTTAAGTGTTGGGGTTTCTCGAAGAAGTTTCGGAGACTGATTTTCATCTACATGAGCTCGGTTATCTACAAGGTCCTTTCAAATGGCAGCTGCATTAGGAAAGTGGAACTGACCCGAGGCCTACGTTAAAGGGATCCATTATCCCCATATCAATTTATCCTCTGTACCGATATTCTATCAAGGTTACTGGAGGCTAACCCAAATGTTCAAGGCATCAAAGTTAGTCGCAACTCTCTAGCTATCAGCCACTTTCTATATGCAAACGATTTGCTGCTGATAAGAGAACAAATATTACAAGTGCTAGCGCTTTATAAGACTGTCTTGACACCTTTTGTTGCTGGTCGGGGTAATAGGTAAACCGAGAAAATTCTAGTGTCATTTTCTCGGCTGAAATGAGGAGAGAGGAAAGAGACCGATCTTGGAAACGTGGATGCTTCAAGGCATGATAGACAGTTCTATATACTTGAGAAACACTTTGGTGATGGGGAAAAAATGTAAAAGGGAATTCGACAAGCTTAAGGATCGAGTTCAAAATTGACTAGAAGGGTGGCAAAGCAAACTGATATCAAAGGCCGGTAAGGCTACCCCAATCAAGTTTGTTGTGCAGGCCATACGGTATACATAATGTCTACATTCAACATGCCCAAGGGTCTATGTGATGACTTGGATGAGACGGTTTGCCGGTTTTGGTGGGGGCCAAAGCAAGGTTCCAAACGATATTTGGCTCTGAAATCTTGGAAAGAATTATGTCGTAGCAAGGATCTGGGGGGGCTTGGTTTTAAAAGTTTTAGAGACATAAATCTGGTGTTTTTATCAAAGTTAGGTTGGATGATGGCCAAAGGGAGGACATACTATGGGTTGAGGTGTTTCGGAGGAAATATTTGCAAGGCAACTCTTTATTCTCTTGCAATAAGAAGAAAGGAGACTCTATGATATGGAAAGGCATCTTGAGCACCTGGGAAATAATTTTGAGGGGGACGTGCTTTAAAATTGGAAATGGTTCGTCCTTCAATTTGAAAAGGGATCTGTGGCTTCCGTGTCTTGTGAGGAAATGGCTGCATGTTCATGAGGGACAAATTGCAACAAATATGACTAAGGTTGCAGAGCTGCTAAGCTTGGATTCTTTGTCCTGGAATGAGGAGATTGTGGCATCGCTTTTCAACAAAGAAGAGGTAAAGGCTATTATGAGTCTAGAGCTCCCCCAGGATGCTTGTGAGGATAATTTGTGCTGGACGGCTTCGGAGGATGAGAACTTCACTGTTAAGAGCTGTTTCGGGATTATTCAAATGATGGGTTTGAATATGGAAAATGATAGTTTATGGGGGCTCATCTGGGGATCCGGCCTCCACTAGCTTCTGAAATTGTTTCTTTGGTAGTTAGCCTAAAATGTGTTACCTACCAAGACAGTGTTAGCTAAGAGGCTGAGGGGAAGGGATACTTTTTGTGGTCTATACAGCCAATATGATGAAAAACCTTTGCATCTTTTTAAATTTTGCTCTATATCCAAAGCTCTCGAGTTTTCCAGATTATGGGGCATTTGTTTTGATGCCATTGATGGGGATACTAGTAAAGAAATGATCAAGCTTTTGTGTGTAAATGCTAGTGGAATCGGACACACCCTTAAATTGCTAATTGTGACATGCTTGTGGTACTTGGTCTAGTGTTTGAGAAATGAATCTGTGTTCAAAGGTATCTGTGATCTTCTAGTGGCCATTCGAAAGTTTAAAGGCTCGTTTCTTGAGTTCGCGGGGCTGGCAAAGGGTGGTTCGAAGATGCCAAATGCTAAAGCTGCATCTCGTTGGAAGCCTCCAAAGTAGGGGAGGTTAGCCATTAACGTCGATGCTTCTGTGGGATGGGGGCTTTCTGCATGGGCTTTGATTGCTAGGAACCACCTCGGCAAGCTGATTTTTGATGCTTCTCGGTGGGGGAAGGAATACTCCCTACAGCTTGCCAAATCAAAGGCTCTGGCTTGGGCAGCTAGTTTGGCTGCAAAGAATGGCTAGAACGATGCTGAATGGAGATCGGATGCCCAAGCTCTCATTAATCAGGTGGTGGATAAAGTTGATCCAGGCGGCTAGAGCACTAGGAATAAGATTCTACTGATTCATCATCTTTGTAGAGATTTTAAAGATTGATCTTTTGAATGGGTTCCCAGATCAGCAAATGCTGGAGCGGATGCGGTTGCAAAGTGGGCTCGGGTGCACAAGTGTAACTTTGAGATTTCTGAAAAAATTTCTTCTTTTATGCCTTCCTATGTTCTGAGGTGTTTTGCGGATGAGAGAGCGGTTCGTCCCTCTTGTTTGTAAGCTGTTTTTTGCAGCTGTCTTTTTGTGCTTATAAAGCAGTTCTTTTAAGCAAAAAAAAAGGTATAGTATATATATATATATATATATATATATATA